>CM076064.1:907500-1067500 GCA_038088235.1 Zacco platypus
CACTCGTCTACGTGTTTTAAACACACTTCTACGCTCACACTCGTTCCTCTCTGGAGATCGTCGACTTTGACGAAGTTTGCGAACGTCCAGAGACTCGAAGGCCATCTTTCAGCTCCATATATATAATCAAAGTACAGCAAGAGAGTATGTATTTGAAGTCAGGACAGAAAAAGACCAGTGTTGTTTCTTAATTTTACAGTATTCATTAATATTCTGAATTAAGTCTCATCATGAGCTTCCCTTTCATTTTATGAAGTCAAATGTTCAAGTATATCTTCATGTAATATCAATGTTCTAGTAGTGTACTTGAAAGTGTACTATTTCAATACTGACTGGGACTAAATTTAGTAAATAAAGTGTAACAGCAGCAACTACGTGTCCCATTTGTACTACAAGTGAACTTATAAGTGCACTTGTAGTTTACTAGTTTAATACTTGTAGCACTTTTTGTAGTTTATGGAGGTACACTTTGAGGTATACTCATATAAGCTTTCTTTAAATGAACATCATACTTACAGTTCCGTTTCAAGGGAAGTCGCGCTGCGTCGGGAGTTTGACGCAATAGGAACGCTCTGTGTGATTGCGTCCCCATTGCGTCAAACCCTCGACGCAGCGCGACTTCCCTTGAAAGGGAACTGAGGTTACAGTCGTAACCGAGACATTTACTATTTATATGTTATTTTTGCACTTTAAGTATACTACTATGGTCCTATTTAGGTATTAATATTTTATATTAGAAATATATCTTTAACTGTACGTTAACTTTTTTAACTTTTTAACGTTTCATATGTAAGTGCAATTTTAAGTATATTTCTGAGAAGTACATAAAAAGTAGACTGAATGCACACTTTCTTATTTTTAGTTTAAAAGAAGTATACTAATAGCACACTAAACTATCCACATTAGCTTCAAACTCTTACTACATGTTTCTGAAATCAGAGGAGAAACAAAAGTTCATAGTTTGATCAAAAATCGAAATGTCTAACTTTACACGCTTCAAGTGACGCTATTCTGATTTTCTGATTCTGATATTCTCAGATCAGATTCAGGCCTCATTCATATGTGGAAATAAATCTGATATGAATCGGTGTAAATTCCTGGCAACTTCCTTTTCGGCCTGAGCTTTTCTGGGTCAGTACATCCGTTTCGGGTTGTTTCGCCAAGTGTATATCGGATGTGTGTATGTATCGGATAAGAAGCGCCAAACTAAAAAATAGGAAAAAATGAAATAAAATATAAAAATGTTAAAAAATAAAATGAAATAAAGTAAAATAAGAAAATATTAAAAATGAAATAAAATATAAAAATGAAAAAAAAAACATACATTTAAAAAAAAAAAAATAATGAATAATAATAATAATAATTATATATATATATAAATACTTTAAAAAATAAACTAAAATAAAAATCATATTTATGACTTATGATATTTTAGATTAACCAGGTTATAAAATAATAGGAAATAATATTAATATATATAAAAACACATACAAAATAATAACATTTAAAATTCAATAAAATGTGAAAAGTGAAATAAAATATAAAAATAACATAAAAAATTTAAATCGAAAAAAATGCAATAAAATATGGAAATACAAAAAAATGAATAAAATATGAAAATGTAAAAAAAAATGCAATAAAATATGAAAATGTAAAAGTGAAATAAAATATAAATATAACGTAGAAAAATAAAATCTAAAAAAATGAATAAAATATGAAAATCTATAAAAATAAAATATAAAATAATAAGAAATAATAATATAGCATCGGATATGGGTCACTTTTAAAAGAAGTTCAAAAAATCGTATATATAGTCAACAAATCAGAATTAGGCATCGAGACATTCAGTGTAAACGCGGCCAATCAATGACTCTCCTCAGTTCAATCGAACAAAGTTGGAGCTTCACATCGACGGACGATCTCAAACTCCACTTTCACTTCAATCTCCGCCATTAAAGTTAAAAATGAATCATATTAATCATGTACCAGTGAAAATCACACTCTATAAATAATGCCGTTCAACTGTCTTGTTGCCACTGTGTGGCCTATTTTTCCACTCCTTTCTTCAACAAATCATGGATTTTCTTTTCTTTACAATGGCAGGCCACCAAATTCCTTCATCCATCTGTGAAAAAACCCAGACAAAATCACAAGAGGTATTACCATTTCAAAGGTGGCAGCTTTGCCGCTCTCTGAAGGAGCGTGTCGTCCGCCGCTGCCATTTTAACTAATTCATAACACTTATACTCTGGAGGTAAGAACAAGGTCTTTCGGCCTCATTATTCACCGCTTTTATCGCTCTCCTAAAGACATGTTTTAAACATGCTCGCTCTCTTTCTATCTGTCCATCCGTGTGTGTGTGTGTGTAACTTCTGATTAATCTCAGAGCAAACAGAGCGCTAAAAAGCCCTGTAGAATAGATGCTCGCTTCGTCCAATCAGCCGTGATTACGTGTCACGACGCCTGCAGCGCCGCTGATTGCGCGTGTAAGACGCGTGTACGCGCCGGTCACTCGGTATTAATGAAGCCCGCTGGTGGAACGTGATATTAGGATTCATATCAGGCCTGACGGAGGCTCACCTTTGACTCTTGGGGGCTTTCGGCCCGGCTTATCAGGGACGAGCGGCACCGCGAGCGCCGCATTTTATCTTTGAAATGTATATTTCATGGCCATATTCTTTTTCTCACAGCCTGCTGGAGTCTTTAAGCTCTCGGCTGGTGTGATAAATAACCTGAGAAAGACTCAAAACATCACATGTCTCGCATTAAACCTCATGCAAAAGCAAGAAACGACTCTCTGAAATCTCATTTGTGTGGCGTCATGTGATACGCAGAAACAATTGGTGCAAAAAATTGAGTGTGTGCATGTAATGAATGAGATTTGAGAGCTAACAACGATCCCGTTCGGAAGACTTGGAAGGCGGGAAGTGGTTTTGGGAAGGACCGGACAGGTTCGTACCTCTGGCCAGGGATGACGGGGAAGGTTTTTTGGGAAGCTCGCTGAAGCCGTTTCCATCCAGAGCGGACGCCTTACAGTCCTTCTTCTCTGCGGCGGCGGGAACGCTGGCCTCCATCCTGAAGAACTCTGAGAGAGAGAACAAAAGATGAATAAAAGTCTAATAAAACATATGTAAATAAAATATGACAGTCTACAAAATGAAAATATCTGTAAAAAAAAATCTAAAAAATGAAATAAAATAAATTAAATAAAATATAAAAATGTTAAAAAATAAAATGAACGAAAGTAAAACAAGAAAATATTAAAAATGAAAGAAAATGTAAAAATAATTTTTAAAAAAACTACTATATAAAAATGAAATAAAATAACATACATTTAAAAATAAAAAATCAAGTATATAAATGCAAATAAAATAAACGAAAGTAAAACAAGAAAATATTAAAAATGAAAGAAAATGTAAAAAAAAACTACTATATAAAAATGAAATAAAATAACATACATTTAAAAATAAAAATAAAATATCAAGTATATAAATGCAAATAAAATAAACTAAAATAAATATATATATATATATATATATATATATATATATATATATTTAGGTTAATCAGGTTATCAAAAAATAAGAAATAATATTAATATATATAAAAACAAATACAAAATTATAAAATAATAATAATAAAAATCTAATAAAACATATATAAAATATGAAAACATTAAAAATTGAATAAAATATGACAACGTAAAAAGTGAAATAAAATATAAAAAAATAAAAATATAAAAAAATTGAATAAAATATGAAAATTTAAAAAGTGAAATGAAATATAAAAAAATAAAATAAAAATCTAAAAAAGAAATAAAATATGAAAATATAAAAAATAAAATCTGGACACTTGGGCTGTAGGAGAAAAGTCAACATAAAGTAGCTACAAGTGTTAAATATGATTAAATGTCAAAATGACGTGTGCTCGACAACTAATAAATGAATCTGCGTACAACTGACCTAACGTTCATGAAAAAGCCTGATTATAAAGCGCGGCACTTTATTGAAATGGCCCGAGTGAGCAGAAGCAGATTTGTTCAGTCACCGTCTCTTTTCGCTCTTTTTTCAAGTCAAGGTAAGCCGATTAAAGGAGGAACACACTTGTGAGCCTGGATGACATCTGTTTCCGCTTTCCTTCGCCAACAGAGATGCCCCCTATACGGCCACTGGCAGCGTCCATCACCGACACAACGTTCAAAGAAACCACGAGAAATCCAAAACGACTCCACTTACGTTCCTAATGCATGTTCCTGGTGTCATGCAGCGCATGCATCGACTTAAAAACATCATTTCCAGCTGACGTCATCATCATTCCCTCATATTTTTCAAGGCTACAAATTTTACAGGCCCATATATCAGGGCGTATCGCAGCCGTCCACGGCCAAAACCGGTCAGGATGACAAAAACCTCCATAAATCCCATAAGCTGTTTATGTGACCCTACACTCACCTTTACATTTATCCTGCATTGAAATAACAGCATCAGTCTTTTCAATCGGCCCTGTTGGAGAATCTTGGCTCAAAATATTCCAAATGTTGGCAGCCCGTTTAAAATCTTACATCACATTATGAGTCATTTTATATTCTATTCAGCATAATAGAATGATTTCTGAAGGATCATGTGACACTGAAGACTGGAGTAATGATGCTGGAAATACAGCTTTGATCACTGGATATAAATTATATTTTACTATATATACACATAGAAAACAACTGTTTTAAATTGTAAAAATATTTCACAATTTTTACTGTTTTTACTGTATTTTTTTGTAAGTTTACTTCACATTGTGCCAAACAAACACTTAATAACTTTAATTTCACTTTATTCAATGTTCTTGCCTCATCACATGTAAATAATGTAAAGCAGCCCGGATCTCTGATAGCAAAAATTTCTATAAACCTTCATATCGCTCAGCCCTAGTGTGAAGATGAATCAATATGGCAAAAATAAATAAATAAATAAAAATAAAATAAATAATAATAATAAAATAAAAATAAATAATAAAATAAATAATAATACTAATAATACTAATAATAATAAAATAAATAATAATAAATAATTATAAAATAAAATAAATAATAATACAAATTATAAAATAAAATAAATAATAATAATAATAAAATAAAATAAATAATAAAATAAATAATCATAAAGAATTATAAAATATTATAAATAATAATAATAAAATAAAATATAAAAAATAAAAATAAAATAAAAAATGAAATAAATTAAAATATATTAAAAAATATAAAAACATTGAACAAGTAAAATTGAAATATATTCTAAAAAAATAAAATAAATAAAATGTAAAAATATAATCTAGTGTGTGTCACACTGAGTTCATGATGACGCTGCTGTCACCCTCAAGAGGTTTCTGAGAACAAGTCGTGTCGTTGTCCTTGCAGTTTGACTGAAATAAGCGAAAGACAAACACCTTTCTGAACGTGAAGAGCATTGGAGATGTCGGGGTAGGACGGCGCGGGTCAAAGAGCGTTCCCGGCCCGGCTCTCAGACGCCCCTGCGGAGTTGGGAGCCGCGTGTTCACGGCAGGACCAGTATGACGGGATAATACGGGTGTCAAAGACCAAACAGACAGATGGTCACGAAAGCAAACGCAAACAACAGGCACTCTCGCTGTTCCTGACGGTGTTTTTAATCAGCTCCGGTCACGAGACCGACCCAGCGCTTCGCTCACCCCTCGCGTCGCTCCGACCCGAATTATTACTGTCCTTCACGAGACACAAAATGAAAAGTTACTTACTTTCCTTCCATCTATGAAAAAGACAGAGAAAGAGATTTGAGAGCTGCAGTCTGTTCCTCACACAAAGCTTCATTTCACTTTAGAATAATAATGTTCAAACACTAATATTATGATCATAAATGTAATATACTTATTCACTAATTTCTTTTTTTTTTTAACGCCTGAGCCGATCTTTTCCATCACAATGAAAAGAGACTTTCCCATTTATACTGATTATTAGTGATTTACACTCAGAAGAAGAAGCTTTTTTCCTCAATATTACCTGTTTTTATGCTCTGGATGCTTTTATGCAAAAAAAATAAATAAAATAAAATAAAATAAATCACACAACAAAATCCATTTTGTTATGGGAGTGAAGAAATATTAAAATAATAATAATAATACTAAATATTTTATTTATTATATAATAATTATTACTACAAATTATATGAAATATTTTAATTTAAATTAATTTAAAATATTAAATATAATCAATTATTTATATTGTATATTAATAATTAAATATTATTTGATAGTATTTTTAATAATATTTTTTTATTTATGTATAAATTGTTTTATATATGTATATATTTCTATAACTATTACTTATTATTATATAATTTTATATATATATATATATATATATATATATATATATATATATATTTTATTTATTTATTTATTTATTTTTTAAGGATTAAAACGGCATGACTGGGCCTATTTTCGCTTTACATGTGAAGTATGGCAAACAATTCCTGGAAAATACATTAAATTGTACCAGTGAATAATAAGTAATATAGAATTTCAAATTGGCTGCACATTCTGAAATGTTCACGCAACAAATGAAAACTGGAAAATGATCCTTAGCAGGTAAACGCTGCCAAATCTCATTTCAATGAATCAAGTGTTTCTGTTCGATGTCGCAACACGTAACAGCAGTTACTGCAGGTCATGACAGCTGTCACTTTTCACTCTCAAAATAAATTCAATTTAATTTTGCGTAAATGAGCATAAAAACAGACCCAAAAGCTCCATCCATAAACTCCAGCGCCTGCTATTCAACACAGTCCGATCGACTGCATGAAGAACCGCAGCTTTTAAATCACCGGCTGGATTTTGTCCGACTCCTGAACGCGTCTGACGGACGGCCGTGTGTGTTCTTTACGAGCTGCTGGCTGATGGCTCTCTTTGAAGGGCTCTAACAGGTGTGAGGGGCTTTTCTCCGTGAATCCTGGGCAAAGACATTCTGCCATTCAAGACCAGAGACCCCGCGGCATCCGAGAGCTCATTACAGCGGAGCAGTCGGGAAAAGAACTCCGGCTTTACAAACCCAGCTCGTTAATTACGGCCACCGGTCGTTCACACGGCTGCGGTCTGACCTGAGATCAGCGTGACGGGAGCGCTCAATGGCCTGATGTCTGTCTCTCTCTAGACGTGCGGGTAAAAGCTCTTATTTGGTTGATGACCGTAAGTGAGAAAGTCTGTGATCTAAGGATTATCGCTTTCAATGATGGTGGGAATTTACCACAAACAAAAGTGATTTCACAGTTCAGTAGCTTAAACTGAAGTCACACTGCCAAAGCCTTCAATGAATCGATTCAAAACTCGGATGGATGGATGGATGGACAATAGGTAGAACGATGGATGGATGAACGGATGGAGTAGAGCGATAGACGATAAATAGAACGATGGATGGATGGATGGATAAAATGATAGATAGAACAATTGATGGGTGGATGAAACAATAGATAGAACAATGGATGGATTGGTGGATGGATGGATGGATGGATGGATTGGTGGATGGATGGGTGGATGGATTGATGGATTGGTGGATGGATTGATGGATAGGTGGATGGATGGATGGATGGATGGATGGGGAGAGCGATAGACGATAAATAGAACGATGGATGGGTGGATGGATAAAATGATAGATAGAACAATTGATGGGTGGATGAAACAATAGATAGAACAATGGATGGATGGATGGATGGATGGATAGGTAGATGGATGGGTGGATAGGTGGATGGATGAGTGGATGGATTGGTGGATGGATGGATGGATGGATTGGTGAATAGGTGGATGGATGGGTGGATGGATTGATGGATAGGTGGATGGATGGGTGGATGGATTGGTGGATGGATGTGTGGATGGATTGGTGGATGGATGGATTGATGGATAGGTGGATGGATGGGTGGATGGATAGGTGGATGGATGGGTGGATGGATTGGTGGATGGATGGGTGGATGGATGGGTGGATGGATTGATGGATAGGTGGATGGATTGGTGGATGGATGGATGGATTGGTGGATGGATGGATGGATGGATTGGTGGATGGATTGATGGATGGATGGATTGGTGGATGGATTGGTGGATGGATGGATGGATGGATAGGTGGATGGTTGGATGGATGGATGGATTGGTGGATGGATTGGTGGATGGATGGGTGGATGGATGGGTGGATGGATTGATGGATGGATGGTGGATGGATGGATGGAATAGGTGGATGGTTGGATGGGTGGATGGATTGGTGGATGGATTGGTGGATGGATTGGTGGATGGATGGGTGGATGGATTGATGGATGGATGGATGGATGGAATAGGTGGATGGTTGGATGGGTGGATGGATTGGTGGATGGATGGATTGATGGATAGGTAGATGGATTGGTGGATGGATGGATGGATGGATGGATGGATGGTTGGATGGGTGGATGGATTGGTGGATGGATTGGTGGATGGATTGATGGATGGATGGATGGAATAGGTGGATGGTTGGATGGGTGGATGGATTGGTGGATGGATGGATTGATGGATAGGTGGATGGATTGGTGGATGGATGGATGGATGGATGGATGGATGGTTGGATGGGTGGATGGATGGATTGGTGGATGGATGGATTGATGGATAGGTGGATGGATTGGTGGATGGATGGATGGATGGATGGGTGGGTGGGTGGATGGATAGGTGGATGGGTGGGTGGGTGGATGGGATAGAACGATAGATAGATATTCTTTACTATATTGATTTATATTATTTATATATTATTCATTTTAAGTCTTCATAAGAAATAAACAATTAAATGATTTCCATTATATTAATATTAAATTTAATTCATATTAAATAATTCTTATTTGTATTTAGGATTATATTTGATATTTAAATGCTGGAAATTCTTTATGCATTTAAAGAAATTATATATACATTATATAACCTATAATTTTATAAATACAGATTTTTGCAATGTTTTACTTTTTGCATGAAACATTTCAGAGGTAATAAATAAATACCGGAATATATTTGGGATTCATCATCATCCATCTTACTATTCAAATAGAAGAAAGCCTTTAAGAAATGCTAATTAGCGATTCTAACGCGTAACGCCAGTGAACCGTCATCATTTACATCTCTAACAAGCTCCCGACGCACCGCAGGGATCTCACAAATGATCCCGAACTCCATCCCTGAGCGATCCGTGTCTTCAGGAACACAAACAGTCATTCACAGGCCATCACAGCAACAATAGCGGCTTTAGGCAAAGATAATTGAGCAGAGCAACAACAACTGAACTCCTCCAGACCTCATTGTGTTCAAATCAATGGCTTGTTGGTTTTAACAGCTCATTCATCTGAGCCGTCAGGAAAAGCACTAAAGATGAGCCGCAAACAAATATCAAAGCCGGAGAGTGTTTGCAGACCCTCTTCGCCGCTTTATAGATCGATTATTTGATCTGTTCTGTTCATCTGAAAGCGGTAAATGTGTCGAACACGTTTCAGACGATGCAGGGCTGTCAAACACGTGACCGTTCACAGGTGGGCAGCTGTTGTCATTTCCTGTGTGAAAACGCACCGTAAATCAGGAGGAAATGCAGCTGTTTGTTATCAAACCTGCCTCGAGGAATCACACGTTTTAAGGGTAAAACTGCGCTGGTGTGGCGTCTGAATCAACGTAAACGCGAGATGACGACTTGGAAAGAGTGTACGGCAGCGTTTAAAACACCAGAGGGGATCCGTGTGTCACAAAAAAGGCTTTTTGTCTTGTTTCCAGTTCATATATATCATAAATAAGACGTAAAATGATATGAGATATTTTGTCTTGTTGTAAAAAAAATTCAAAATGAAGTGAGTTTTTGCTAAAAACAAGCAAAATTATCTGCCAATTGAGTAAGAAAAATAACCTTGTTTCAGTCCCAGATAATTTTGCTTGTTTTATGTGTTTTATGGTGTTTGTGCACCTTTTATATATTAGTATTTACTTTGGCTTGTGGAAAAGATATCAGCTTTGATTCATCATGAGTCTTTCCGTGTTTTTAGAGATTTAAGATTAAATTTTGTGTTTTTTAGAGTAAATTTAAGTTCGCTCTGTGAAATTTAAAATGTTGCTATCATATTTTTTTAACGGGAAAGTTATTATATTTTGAATATTAAGGTGGCCGAGAGAGCTATATTATATATATATAGAGTGCTGCAAATAAGAAAACACATGCAAATAAAAAAACCGTGATCATCAGTTTGACAACACATGTGCTGCAAATCCTCACAACACATGCAAACTCAAAAACTCGCTGCATATACAAAAAGCGCTGCAAAGAGCACAAACTACAACGGAAATGTTTCAAGGGGACCCCAAAAAGTGACGGACCCTACTTGACAACAGCAAGTTTATTTTTGTATGCAGTTTTTATAGTATTTAATGATTGTGAACACATTGTGCACTCAAATGCCGTACACTATATAGGGATTAGTGAATGAGTGAAGGGTGAGTTGAACTGGTTTTGGACGGTCTTCCTAGTAGGGTCCTTCACTTTTTGGGGTCCCCCTTGAAACATTTCTGCTGTGGTTTGTGCTATTTGCAGCGCTTTTTGTAAATGTAGCGCGTTTTTGTGTTTGCATGTGTTGTGAGGATTTGCAGCACACGTGTTGTCAAACTGATGATCACGTTTTTTTTTTTATTTGCATGTGCTTTTTTTTTTTTGCATGTGCTTTTTTTTATTTGCATGTGCTTTTTTTTTATTTGCATGTGCTTTTTTTTATTTGCAGCGCTTTGAGCTCTCTCGGCCACCGTACAATATACTTGAAAACTCTTTAACCAGTTCAACAAAGACGTGAATGTTTTCAACCAGTCGGTAATTCAGAACATTAAAGCTACAATCACAGTGCATGAAAGAGCTTCGGGAAACATTTGCATAAACTTGAAACTTTTGAGCACAAGATGTAGAGAAAAAAAAACCTCCACAATAATTCACGAGATTCAAAGAACACATCAAACACGCTCGATGTCGAACTTCAGTTTAGAGAAACTACGAGACGATCTTATTCCTAGAAACGAATCCATCAGGACGGGTGGGGTTGGGAAGGAGAGAGACGTCCACAGGAATGAATGTTTCCATATTCCAGGTGCAGTGAGCTTTCAGGAGAGCCGTTTGGCTCATCACGCCGGATTACTCACTGCAACCCCCTACCTCAGCGTCTGAATAATTACAGCACGAGCTGTCGGCCAAACAAATGGCTCTGACAGAACGCTGAAAGGTCACATAGCGAAATCCCTCAGAGGGTCTCGGGATCTCGCGCTCGCTCTCGCTCTGCTGTTCAACTGCTGCAATTGTTCAAACTTTGGCTGGAAGTGTATTTCTTCAGGTTCATGTATCTTACAAGCGCACAAACACACAGACCTGAACTTCAGAGGGAAGATTCCTCGAGGGACGAACCTAGAGATCGCTCTTACGAAGAATCGACTTTGCCTCAGATATTTCTCCTAAAATTCCTTAAATGACAGAAAAACACGAATAAAGAACAAACGCCGAGAGTACAGCAGATCAGAGCTTTTGATGGAGATCAGATTTGATCAAAATGTGAATTATTGGCAAAAATTGAGGTCTCTCTTGTAAAACTCGTAACAAAGTAAAGCTTCATGAGCACAAAACAACAAAACAAATAAATATGATATCATATATTTTTGAAATATAAACAAAACCTTTTCCAGTCATTACACTTCCAACCCAATGTTTGACAAAAATATGTTTTATAAATATAAAAATATGTACACCAGCAGCTTAAATATATATATATATTTAATTTATATATACAAAATTACATATTTATTTACACATTACATTTTACATATATATATATAATTTTGTTTATATCTTTGTAAATATGCTTACATATAAAGCAAATACATATATATATATATATATATTAATATATTATAATTTTGCTTAAAACTCTAAAAATGAATAAAATATATATATATATATATATATATATATATAAACTTATAAATAATATTATATATATATATATATACCCAAAAACAAATAAATATTTTGAGTACTATATTTTATTTTGATATTTATATTTTTGTATGTTTATCAATTTTATATATATATAAAATTTATATATATATATAAAATATAATTTTTTTTTTTTTTTTTTTTTTTATAATTTGAAAGTTAATGATTTCAACTCTTTTAAAGCTTTCACAGTCACTCACTTCTGACCCGAAGCTTGACAAAAATCATTCTGGAGGTTTTCGAAAGAAAAAAGGTTAAGTTTAATTTTAAATGAATCACATGACACATCAGCGTCGCCTCAACAGACCGCTGCATTCCTCGCTGATTTAACAAGCTCGAGTCCATCGGGATAATAATTCTAGCAAATTCCAGGGAATATTACTCATAAGTGAGTGAAGCTCAGTTCAGTCGCAGGCGGTGGACAAGAGGAGATATCGCCTGAGTTACAAACAAGATGTTAGCAGCTCGTGCCTCCCTTAAAAGTCCCAGCGTTTGATATAAGACAGCAGGGAGCCTGGACGGGACGGAGGTTTCGGCACTAATGGACGTGTGTGAGTTTAGGTGATAGTGGAGCCCCGTGGCTCAGATCACACCCCCCGCTGCTAAGTGCAATATCCTGTGGACGATCTCCATTGGTGCGACCAATGCCGAACAGATGTTGCAGCTCCAGCCCCCACTGGAGTTCAGAGCAGGGCGTCTTACAGGAGGATTCCTCCTGTCTCCCGAAATCAGCCGACAAAGCGATTACATCTCACATGTGCCGAGCGCAGGCTCTTGGCCGGATTCCACCGGAGAGCCACCGCAGCACGACTTCAGACGCGCCTTTAAAAGCAAAACCCGCGACGGGACGAGGTTTTGTTAACAGCACGCTTTGATCCGCGGGCCAAATGGTGTTTTTAGGAGACACTTGCGGTTTGACACCAGGACTGTAATGTAAACTTCCCCTCTGTTCTGTTTCTGAGCAGCGAGGAGGCTCTTCTACCGTCTACCCGGGAGTTTTCACCCTCTTAGTTGGGTAGTTTTAACAGCTTTTGGTGTTGTCTTTCTATGAAGAGTTTACAAATAAACCGAAAAGCTGCTTTAAATGTGATATTATAAATTTCACTGTGATAAAGAACCAGGGCTGGGTGGGTTACTTTTAAAATGTATTTCACTACAGATTACAAAATACATGCTTTAAAAAGTCATTTGTAACGTATTTCGTTACATTACTCAAGTTTAGTAACTTAATCTAAATACTTTAGAATACTTTGGAATACTAATAAGTGTGAAACAAACACAAAAAAGGTCATTGCAAGTTTTTATCTCACAATTCTGACTTTTTCCCTCAGAATTGCGTGATATAAAGTTGCAATTGCGAGTTATAAAGTCAGAATTATGAGATATAAACTCGCAATATTGAGAAAAGTCAGAATTATGAGATACAAACTCACAATATTGAGAAAAGTCAGAATTATGAGATATAAACTCGCAATATTGAGAAAAGTCAGAATTATGAGATATAAACTCACAATATTGAGAAAAGTCAGAATTATGAGATATAAACTCGCAATATTGAGAAGAGTCAGAATTATGAGATATAAACTCGCAATATTGAGAAGAGTCAGAATTATGAGATATAAACTCACAATATTGAGAAAAGTCAGAATTATGAGATATAAACTCACAATATTGAGAAAAGTCAGAATTATGAGATATAAACTCACATTCTAAATTCACAATTGCAAGAAAAAAAGTCAGTATCGCAAGTTTATATCTCCCAATTCTGACTTTATAACTTGCAATTTTGAGTTTAAATCTCGCAATTCTGAGAAAAAGAAGTCAGAATTGTGAAACACAAACTCACAATTGTGAGGGAAAAACAAATAGTGAGAAAAAGTTGCAGTGACGAGTGAATTATACAATGACTCACAAAACATGAAAACAGTCGTGGATCATCAGGTCATGACAGGACAGTTCAGTTAACAGTTGGGCAATTTTTTTTTTATAAATTCAGTCATTTTGTCTTGTTCAGGACAGAACTAAATAAAAATAACAACATTTTTATGATCTCTCTTAAAAGTATTAAAATGTTGATGAAACTTAACTCCTCTTTTTCAGACGGTCAGAGTCAGAGAATCACCAATCGCTGTTTAAATGACATTAAAACTCAAAGTAATCACTTTGGTAATCTAAAACACTTTTCAGATGTAACTGTAATCTGATTACCACCCATTTAAAATGAAATACAGTGACTCACATTTTGTATTTTAAATACGTAACTAAGTTACTTGTATTTCGTTACTCCCCAAAGCTGTAAAGAACCTTTGTGATTGCAAAAAGTGTCGTCTCACGGGCCTAATGGCGACCAAACGTGCCCCAATGCAAAGACAAATAAGTTACTGTCTGTTTTACAGTAACTGAATCTGAATAATGTAAACATCTGCGCTGCGTGTCCGGAGCTGTTAAACACGTCTGCACCGGCACTAGGCCACGAGCCAGAGCTTGTGAAACCGCCAGGGATTTTCTGCTATCAGGCATTTGTCTGAAACATGTACGATTCCATCAGCGATGATGATCCGACTGTATGACTGCGCATAAACCCACGGCTCTCTGCTGTCAAAAGTTCTTTAGGTATTAAAGGAGTATCATCCGGTTACCGCATCCCTTCAGGAATTCATTAAGTCCCGAATCAAAGCAAGCCAAGAGGCGCTACGGATACCCATCGCATTTCATAGAGAGGCGAGCAGCTCCCGCTCCCAGCGGCCCGCCGATCTTTGATTTCAAAGCGTCTCATGGCATGTGATGGCCTTTCAGGAGACAGCGATTCTCTGATTTCATTCTCCGTAATTAGATGGTGCTTGATGCGTGATTGTCTCTGGTTGATGAAGGCATTTCCAAGAGCACATCTACGGGATCTTTTTCCCCGGAGCTTTGAGCTGGAGGTTGATGGAGCCTGTTCAATTTCAGAACTTAGTTGCTTAGATAATAAAATCTTTGAGTATAAATACATGTATATATTATATATGTATACTAACACACGAGAATGAAGCTCATTGGTTCTCGCGGAAGTGTAACACAAACACGTTTGAGTTTCCGTTTATCATAACAGATGTGGTTGATAAATGTTTACATGTGAATAAAAGCCGAAATTTAATCTGTTCATCACATAAAGTGATCGCATCTCTTCAGAAAATTTGGACTAAAGCGCTCCATTCACAGGGCATACTACAGATTACAAAATACATGCTTTAAAAAGTCATTTGTAACGTATTTCATTATAACGTTACATTACTCAAGTTTAGTAACTTAATCTAAATACTTTAGAATACTTTGGAATACTAATAAGTGTGAAACAAACACAAAAAAGGTTTTTATCTCACAATTCTGACTTTTTCCCTCAGAATTGTGTGATATAAAGTTGCAATTGCGAGTTATAAAGTCAAAATTATGAGATATAAACTCACAATATTGAGAAAAGTCAGAATTATGAGATATAAACTCACAATATTAAGAAAAGTCAGAATTATGAGATATAAACTCACAATATTAAGAAAAGTCAGAATTATGAGATATAAACTCACAATATTGAGAAAAGTCAGAATTATGATATAAACTCACATACTAAATTCACAATTGCAAGAAAAAAAGTGAGTTTTGCAAGTTTATATCTCCCATTTCTGACTTTATAACTTGCAATTGTGAGTTTAAATCTCGCAATTCTGAGAAAAAGAAGTCAGAATTGTGAAATGCAAACTCACGATTGTGAGGGAAAAACAAATTGTGAGAAAAAGTTGCAGTGTCGAGTGAATTATACAATGACTCACAAAACATGAAAACAGTCGTGGATCATCAGGTCATGACAGGACAGTTCAGTTGACAGTTGGGCAACTTTTTTTAAATAAATTCAGTCATTTTGTCTTGTTCAGGACAGAACTAAATAAAAATAACAACATTTTTATGATCCTCTTAAAAGTATTAAAATGTTGATGAAACTTAACTCTTTTTCAGACGGTCAGAGTCAGAGAATCACCAATCGCTGTTTAAATGACATTAAAACTCAAAGTAATCACTTTGGTAATCTAAAACACTTTTCAGATGTGACTGTAATCTGATTACCACCCATTTAAAATGAAATACAGTTACTCAAATTCTGTATTTTAAATACGTAACTAAGTTACTTGTGTTTCGTTACTCCCCAACACTGTCCATTCATATGGATTAGTTTAACGATCTCTTTATGAACTTTTTGAAGCGTAAAAGTGGACTGTCAATGAGGGGACAGAAATCTCTCAGAGTCCATTAGAAAGATCTTGATTTGTGTTTCGAAGATGAACAAAGGTCTCCCGGGTTTGGAACAACATAAGCGTGAGTAACTGATGACAGAATATTTATTTTTGGTTGAACTAACACATCAAAACTTAGATAATAAAATGCTAGAAAACATGGTTTCGTAGCAACCCCCTTTACGATTCACCAAATAAAAATCCCTTAACCCCACCGGCACAGACTGTAAAAAACACAGAGGAACAACAGCACGACCTGTGAGCACAACTCAACAATATCCACACTGATCCCACAGCCCGACTGCGCAGACGGAGCCAACAGGAGCAGGGAATCAAAGGGAGCGATGCAGTTTACATGAGCAGCGGATCCACACTGACAGTTCAAAGCTCTCCAGGCCGGAGAGCAAAGAAACTTCTCACAACTGTACGGAAACTAGCCTCAGGTTCTCAAACTGCCAGCTTTCCTGGAGACGTGCCTTCAATCAGTACATTAAACATCATCATGAAATATCGCATGATACTGTGCAGTTGTTCTAAACACAAAAATCCATATCTGATAAGGTCACATGCTAAAACAAAATCCAAGCATATTTTTAAAAAATATAGTTTTTTTATTTTGCTATTCTAGCTCTATAGAAATACTTATAAATGTAACTAATTATTATATATAATTTTTACTAAAAGATAAAGTACTTATATATGAATTAAAGTAGAGAGATAAAAAATAAAATAAGAGGAAGGAAAGCCTCGGGTCATAATGTTGCTTTAGAGTTTTTCTAATCAGGAGAAATCATCACAAGCTCGACATTTAAACGTTTAATAAGGGCGGAACGCTGCGATCTGATTGGTTGAAGACGGCACTGTTCAGTTCAGTCCAATGCAGATTCAATAACAGACAAAATCAAAGTTAAACTGTGTAGCGGCATTTATAAACCATCATCGATTAAAGGAAACGCATCGTCAGCAAATAATGTTTTATTGACAGTCGGGCAGGTATATCAATGAGAAGATAATAAAACTCCAGCAGTGTCTTTTGTCCAAACTCCGCTCGGTATAAAACAACACACGTTTTCAGGGGTCAGCGACTCTGTTCACGCTCCACAATGGATGGACTTCTGAGGAGCTCGACTTCCCTCGGATTTCTTGACCTATTGACAGTGGACTGACCTTATATACTCCTGTGAGAAAGCCTATTGTGCTCCGGTCTTAGCAAGGCAAACAAGAGGGAAAAGAGTTCCCCGCGGACTTTAAGAGCCAAGGAAATGGAAGGGCAGCTTTTTAACGTTTATGCTCATCAAACTCGGGAGTCATTTATGAAGCCATATTTACAGTGGAATATTTTAAATCCCAAGAGAAGCGTTTTATCGCTTTTAATGCAGGAAAATTCCATCGACTAGAACATAAGTGGCCCTTTTTTTCCTCACTAATGTTTCTCTTCTACATTAATTACCCGAAACCATGATGTTAAAATTTTTTGGAAATTGTCCCGAAATTCCTCCACAAATTGCCTGAAACTATGCGCATGATTCCAGACATCTGGCTCATATTTTAAAAAACCAGCTTTCATGAGCATTGTGGGTTTGTTCACCTGGAATCGCCGCCGTTTTATTTCACAAAGCGGGCCGAATCGCTCCGTTAATTGGCGAGGATGTGTCGAGCGCTGAATGCGGACTCTCTCTTGCTCTACTCTTCACTCCTGAATCGCCTCTGCGGGGAGTTTTACTCAGTTTCCATTCAGGCCTTCCGTGTGTGTTTTCAGCTCCACCGTTCGCTTCATTAAATTCCTCTCCAATGAGAAGGATAAGAAAAGGACTGACGGACACTGAGAGAGCGGGACGTGTGAAAAAGGCTCCGGGGGAGATGAAAGAGGCCCCTGCGGCCCCGGGGCCCCGGTGACCGTCAGCTCGGCCGGACCTGAATAATCCTGAATGGGCCCGTCGTTCTTTCACATCCTTTTCAACCTCTTTATCCTGACTGCTAGAACTCTTCATTGCGCACAATGGCAAATGCACTAAAACTGTTTTCTCATGCTAATGGATGTGAACTCACTCCCACTGAATGCTTTTTGCTTTTCCTCCAGGATTTAAATGGGCCAATTAGAGCTGTTATGGCTCTTCGTCTTCTATATCTTTCATTTTTCCTCTCTTTTTTTTCTAGTCGAGACGGATCACAGAAATTGATTGCGAGTATTTCAGGAGGAAAAAGCAAACAGTAAACAGAGAGCGTCTGAAGAGCAAACATCAGGTCTTTCAACTCTCAACAGCTCTCTGAACTTCTGTCCGCATTCATTATCCAGTTCGCTCTCAATGCATAGTCTATTACACTATTTGCTTAAGCCGATTTCTACTGTTTTAATGCCTTTTTTTTTGGATAAAATCTACTTTAAAACTTTAGGAGGAAAAAAACATGCACTTAATGTGTGATGATCTAATGCATGGATGTGTTCAGGATTGGCGCCTGGCACCTTCTGATCGCATCTTCCCCCATATGGATCAAATTGCAGCAGAATGTTTGGGATTCCAGTGTCAGGAGTCAAACAAGAGTAGAAAAGTGCCATTCTATAGTCCATATCCACCATTTCCCTCCAAAATAACTCCATTAAAACAGTTTTGCGCATGCAAAAAAAAATGGGGTTAAAACTGTCCCTTTGGACTCAAATACCATGTAAAAATAATAATAATAAGAACACATATTTGAAAGATCAAAGCGTTCACTCACCAGCTCTGAAGAGCGAATCACACCTCCAAACTCGCGATCAAACTCTTTCTTCACTGGAAACTTTCTGGAAACAGCAGCGCGTCCCGCAAAACATCCATCAAAACACGAGCGAAGATCTTCACGAGAAGCAGCGGGTCTGCGGTGCGAAAGTTCTAACTTTTACGGTCCATCATCAGTGAGAACGAGCGAGAGAAGTTTTCACGTGCCGAATCCTCCGACCGCGTAAAGACGACGAGAGCGCGCGCGCGCGCGCGTGGAACCGGACCGGAGAAGTTTGTGAAACCAAAACAAGCGAAGAGTTTGAGAGCGCGACTGTTTGCGGTGAGACCCCGGGTGATCTGTTTTCAATGCTCTCTCTCTCTCTCTCTCTCTCTCTCTCTCTCTCTCTCTCTCTCTCTCTCTCTCTCTCCCTCTCTCTCTCTCTCTCTCTCCCTCTCTCTCTCTCTCTCCGATGGGTCGGGCTTCACTCTGAACTCATCGCGTTGGACTGAAGTTACATCAAGTTTTTCCACAAGGTCATCCTGGAAGAAATGAAGTTTTGCTTTAAACTTTAAAATAATTTGAGTGCCATTTAATTGTTATAGGCTCTTTATTTAACTATTAATTTCATATTATTCTTTACTGGAAACCTTTGCTTGCTGAAAAGTAAACCATCAGTATCGACGCATTTCGTCCCAGATTAAATCAGCCTCATTCATCACTTTTAGCTGACTGTGTTTCGAATGGAAAATAGAAATGGGGTCAAAACTAATTCATGTGAAGTTTGTAGCAAATAAAGCAATTAATTGTATACACGAGCTGTTATAATGCAATAAATAATGTTATTTTAGACATCACATTCATATGTCTATCCACATTTCTGTGCCAGACAAACCTGAAGTGTAATTTGGAAACGTGTCTTGTGTCAAAAAATTTGTTATATTAACAATTTGGTGCTTAGATGGAAGCATAAACCTGAACATATGAGTGCAGATCGACACCGTAAAAAACAATTGTTGGTTTAACTTAAAAAAGTATGTTTCCTCGCTGCCTTTAAACATTTGAGTTCATTGAAGTTAAAAATTTGAGTTGATGCAATAAAGGCGATTGATTTAATCAGTGGAAACTCAAAATATAATGTTATCTGAACCACATTGAGTATGGAAGTTGATTTGACAAATGAAGAAACGTATTTGATGTTGTTTTCATACATCTGCAGAAATCCCCATTTTTTTGTTGTTTTTAGTTTCCGCAGCGCTGGTGAACATGAGAGGAGACGGTGTGATAGAGATGATGACATCACGGCTCCACACACAACTGTTATGAGAGTGTGTTTAGTGCACTACCTAGTGATCATGCGACTCTGCACTGACTTAATGCATTTTGGAGCATTATTTGTGCGTTGAAAGAGACCGGGGCAAGTTGTCACATAGGAAAAATGACTCGTTTACAATTACAAATGATTGTTTTCTCTAGCAGTGGTTTTGTTTAGAACACCTGCCTTAAATTTAGTCATTCTAAAATTCCTTTCTATAGAGTAAAATTCCACATACCACCATATTTTAATTGCAAGTTATTTTTATGTGAAATTGTTCACAGGACAAGCAGATTTTCCATTAATGTAAGGTCAGAACATGTGTTTTTAAAATTGCAATTTTATATTGTTCGGTAATGTTTGTTAGACAATTATGTGCTTTAGAATTATTGTAAAAAATTATATAAGTCATAGTATAATTTTATTTAATGCCATGTGAGCATCTGAGGTTATTTTCATGGCAAAAACTCAACTACAAAAATACAAATATCGCATAAATACAAGCAAACAAACAAACACAGCAAATAATATTATAGGATTTTTTAAATTAACAAATTCTAAAACCTTTTCAGGCAAACATGGAAACATGTTTTTACATTAAGTTTAGCAATTTCAACTTATTTTAAACAAGTTAAATTAAATTAAACTGATGTTTAATTCCATATAAGTTTAAATGACTAATACAGACAAGCTGGTTGTATTTAAAAAGAACATTTAAGGCAGCATCTGAAGTTATGTAATTATTTTTTTAATTGTAATAATTATTTTATAATTATTGTACAATGAATTATTTCAGCAAATACACTATCTAAAATGGCAGATTTCAAATGTGACAACATGCCCCATAACATGCCCGCACATGTTCAATGAACTTTAACCATTTTTTCCTAAGCAATAATGGTGGAAATTAAAAAAAAAGAAAAGACTGAAAAATAAATGCATTTACTGGAGTAAAAAAAGAAAATAAAAAAGGTGTGACAACTAGCCCCGGTCTCTGCTAAAGCTCATTTTTCTTCATCCATTATTATTATTATTATTAAAACACTTTTAACTATTTTTTTAAAAACAGAATAATCAATGAAGTTCCTAAAAGCACATAAAGTACTTTTCTGGTGAGTTTTAAATCACTTCTCTTGTGAATTTTTTTTTTTGTTCTGACCTCATCTGCTCAAAACATTTCTGACAGTAAAGAAAACCCTTCAACATCCACGAAACCTTCCGATGACCTTCCTGTCAGAATCAGATTTCACGTGAGCGTCAGATGGGCGAGCTGTTGTGCAATAGCGCCATCTAGTGTTAACAAGGAGCTGGTGCTTGATGTCACCAAGAGAGATGGTGCAAAAAAAACAAACTGATTTAACAACACAAACAGCAACTAACATGAACGACTAGATTTTTATTACAGATCAATAAATGCTTTAATTCATATTAACAAATGATGCGGTTTTTTAAAGTGTTATGCAACTTTTTCGGACGCAGCGTCACAGTAACTTTATCTTCGACCCACATGCTGGATGACATTTGACCTTTAATATCCGCAGTATTCCCAGAGCGCGTCCCGTTCCAGCGGTGTATTAAATCAGATATGCTGTGCTCATAATGAACGCCTCATCCCGCCGCCGACCCCGGTGACCTCCGGGGTTCATATCTAATTGATTTAGATTCTTGGGTCTAATGGATGACGTCTCTGCCGCACGTGTCCGTCCCGGAGGGGTGGGGTTTACCATGACCTCACAAATCGATGTGCAGATCGCAGCTTAAATCCGGGTAAAACCACCTGACTGAATCATTACAGCCGGATGACGTCGATCTCAGACACTGAAGATTTTCGCGGGATTTCACGCGGCGGATTGACTTCCAGGAACACGGACAGGGTGGGATCGACACAAAACACTCACTGTTCGATGACATTATTGAATTAGATTTTATTTTTATATGTTAAGTCTTCATTTTAATTTGACTAGTTTTGTTAGGAGCGATTGTCATTTTTATTATTAGTTTTTGTTCTTTTTATTTTTTATTTCAGTCGTAGTTTTAGGGCTTGAACTTGTTTTAGTTTGTCGCCTCAACAAAATTTCTTATCTAATATCTAATCTTTAGAATTTATTTCAAGTAACAAAAATGCTTTCAATTGTAGTGGTACTTTACAACTAATAAAACATTAGTTAACTACTTTATACGAATTAAGCATTAAATAATCATTTTATGAATGCATTTTTTTTTTAAATGAACATAAGTTAGCATTAATGCAACAGAAAAACTGTATTTTTATTACCGTAACATAACAAAATGAATAAATTCTGTAAATTGCTCACTTTTTGCTAAATTTGAGTAATTTCAGTTGTTAAGTATGTTAACAAATAATAACTTTAAAATTTTCTACTTTCACCATATAAAACCGTGTAGCGCACAAATATAAATTTCAGTGTTTATAACATTTAAATCATTGAACCATTTTTTTTTCTGATTATCGAGCTTAATGCACAAAACAGTTTCAGTTTTTCCCTGATTTTACTGTATTTTCTGCCACTTTAAATTATATTGATTTCTTACTTTTTCGACCTTTGGTTAAAGGTACACTCTAGCGGCCTCTAGCGGTTAAAAAGCAAAACCGCATGCATCCGTTTTTTTTTGTGCTTCGGCTCTGCGTGACCGTGCGGATGAATATTCTCGTAACTACAAAAAAAGACAGAGATTATCATATTGTTCATAAAACATTCGATATAACCAGTTTAGCTGAAAACTGTAGTTTTAGTAGGGTTGGACCGATTGACAGACATCACGATTCCACGTGATTCGAAATCTTTCTCGCTCGTTGTTAACACTAACATCTGCCACGCCCACACTAGACACGTGCTCCTTCTATTTACGGATATGACAAGACAAGCAGGCGAGAGACGTATGTACTATTTCCCGCGAAAACCGCCCCGTCAGGTCTAAAATATAAACGTGTATAGTAGGCTCACCATAGTGAATCAGGGTAAGACAAAAACACATTTTGGAAGAAGCATTGTTTATGAATTGATTTGAACAACAACAATGACAAAAAAGGTATGTAGCTAGCGTACCTTTAAAATGAGTAAACAAAAGGTCCATTAAATAGGCTAATATTTACTGATACAACTTTTTATTTTAATAATGTATTAGCAAACGTTGAAATTAACATTAATTTAGATTCATAAATGCTATACACGTAGTTTTCATTGTTAGTAACAATCGGAACTTCATAATGTAAAGTTGTAAACAATGGTCCAATCTGCTCATGTCCAGGGTGGTGTTTCAGAAAACAGGTCATGTGACAGACCCAGGTGTGTTTAAGAGTCAGTAAGCCGATAACCTCAACTTTCGATTCCAAAAACGGAGCTAACTTTCAGGGTATGTAAGTAACCATAGCAACTTGCTCTCTGAACATAACCTGCTCTGGAGGCTTAAGAGGTATTCAGATGTGTTATTTAATTAGTTTTATTAAAGTAACTACATTTCTAAATTTGTTACATAGTTACAGTTTTATATATATAATATTATACACTACATACGTACATATATGTATAAAAGTGCTTTATATATAAAGTATAAAGCACTATTATAATGTTTAAACGTTTATTCAATTTATATATAATATAATATATGTAATTTTCTTTTTTATAACAGGACGTTTTCTGTTCTATAATTTCTATAATAAAATACATATGTGATATCTTATTAAATATTTAGCATCAAACAAACAATATAAGTCTTATTCTCAGTGAATAAAGATTATTTATTCAATAAAAGATTGAAAAAAATGTTTACACAACCACCAGATAGGTGGCGATGTGCACTAATAGGTTAATCGGCATTAAAAAAAGAAGAAGAAGGAAGTGGAATGTTGCGCTTTTTCTCAGCGTCTGTTTCCTTGGTGAATCATGGATTCGTCGCTCGGTTGAGAATGTCTTGTGTGTTAACCGGAACATACTCTGGGTTGGCTGAACCTGATGCGTTTGTGGAACCAGCACACCTCGAGTAAGCAAGGTTTGGGTTAATCAAAAGAGAGTTCAGGATATGTGTGAGGGTAAGTTAACCTTGATTTGTAGAACACCCCCCTGAACAGATCTTCCTAAAATCATAGTTATGCCCTGAATGAATCATGTTTATACCAAAGTATCTGATGTCCTGCTTCAAATGCTTTATAATATTTTGCTGCATATATTTTACGAAATATTAATCTATTGTGATCTTCGTTAGTAATCCAACTCTGAAACAAAACATAGTGAAACAAACTGTGACTTTAAACCCTGGAAACATCACTGAAGATGAACTCAACAGAATCATTTACATTTCCACTCAATAAAGTGCTTGTTTCGAGGTCATTTTCTCTCTTATGAATCTATAGTCCGTACAGACTCGTATAGAGTCTATATATCTCTTCTGCTGTTTATTTGAGTGTTTTCCGCTCATGTATTTGTCAGCTGGGACAGCTCTGCTCTTTCAGGTCCCAGCGGGGAAGTGAAACCAGGTGAATGAGGCTTTCAGGACACGGTGCGAGACTGCTGGGACGGAATTAAAGTCCTCGGGTGTCTGGAAGAAACGAGCCTTCATCAGTTCACCTGTAGTCTCTGCATATCCCAGAATGCCCTCCGAATCCAATGGAGCCCTCTTCAGGAAGTGCTGAATGACAGCTCTGTGGACGCCAAACACTGAGAAGACAGACTTTAGTGAGTAACTTTACAAACCGAATCTTTTCCCCTCACTGACGTCACTTTTCTTCAATCAACTGGTGATTTTTAGTGGATGTATGAAGTCAGTTCCCTTCAAGTTAATGTGTCCTTATTGTTGTTAAAGGGAGAGTTCACTGCAAAATGAACATTCTGTCATCATTTACACCCCCTTGAGTTGTTCCAAAACTATATAAATTTCTTAGTTCTGCTGAACACAAAAGAAAATTTCTGAAAGAATGTTTGTAACCAAGCAGATCTTTGATAATCTTCTAATTTCCAACATATTTTGGGTTCATTTTAAACAAGGGTTAAAACAATCCATCCACTGGGTTAAAAACAACCTAATCGTTGGGTTAAAACAACCCAATCGCTGGGTTAAAACAATCCAACTGCTGGGTTAAAAACAACCCAACTGTTGGGTTAAAACAATCCAACACTGGGTTCAAACAACCCATTCAATGGGTTAAAACAACCGAATCGCTGGGTTAAAGCAACCCATTCCCTGGGTTAAAACAATCCATCCACTGGGTAAAACAACCCAATCGTTTGGTTAAAACAATCCAAACACTGGGTTAAAAACAGCCTAATCTTTGGGTTAAAACAATCCAACGCTGGGTGCAAACAACCCATTCAATGGGTTAAAACAATCCATCCACTGGCTTAAAAACAACCCAATCGTTTGGTTAAAACAATCCAAACACTGGGTTAAAAACAACCCAATCGTTTGGTTAAAACAATCCAAACACTGGGTTAAAAACAACCCAATCGTTTGGTTAAAAAAATCCAAACACTGGGTTAAAAACAACCCAATCGTTTGGTTAAAAAAATCCAACGCTGGGTGCAAACAACCCATTCAATGGGTTAAAACAACCAATTCACTAGATTAAAACAACCCACTCAGTGGGTTAAAACAATCCAACCACTGGGTTAAAAACAACCGAATCGCTGGGTTAAAACAACCCAATCGCTGGGTTAAAACAATCCACCTGCTGGGTTGAAAACAACCCAATCATTGGGTTAAAACAATCCAACACTGGGTTAAAACAACCCAATTGCTGGGTTAAAACAACCCAATCGCTGGGTTAAAACAATCCAACTGCTGGGTTGAAAACAACCCAATCGTTGGGTTAAAATAATCCAACACTGGGTTAAAACAACTCAATCGCTGGGTTAAAACAATCCAACTGCTGGGTTCAAAACAACCCAATCGTTGGGTTAAAACAATCCAACACTGGGTTAAAACAATCCAACCACTGGGTTAAAAACAACCCAATTGCTGCATGGGTTAAAACGATCCAGTCAAGGGATTTGTCCATTTTCAGCCCAGCTTGGGTTGTTTTAACCCAGCCGTTTTAAGAGTGTAACCGTCTTCGTGTTCAACACTAACTAAAGATGTTTTGTTTGTAAAGTGTCTTTGTTTATTTGCAGTAAATTACACTTGGTTTTGTACGATTTAATTCAATGAAACTAATTTTTAAATGTGGCTTAAAAAAGAGTCCAAGTAATTCAGGGTCACTATATATTTGGTCAAACAAACATTGGCTTCATATGAATTCGTCACAGAACATGAGATTGTGAACTAGAGCAAAACTGAAGCGGAGATGATCGTAGTGGATTTTTCTCCCTCACAGCTTTATGAAGTCAGTGTTTAATGAGACGCTTCTCTTGGCAGGCGCGTCTGAGCCCAGAGTTCCTGTTAGCATGAGTGTCAGGTGAATAGCGCCGCTGCTAACCGAGTCCTGGTTCATCGGGGTCTTGGACGGCTCTCATCCGTTCACCCACAGCGTCACATCCTGACCCTCTCAGCGGCCGGTGGGTAGAAGCCAACTGGATCACTGGGGCAGAACCCTCAAAACGGCCACGAAGTGTTTGAAAAATGTCAGCCTGTTCCAAAATATTTTCTGTTTGCTTGAAAGATGTCAGCCTACAGGAAATAAAACATTTTTGAGACTTTTTTTTTTACTTAAAAAATATGGATCAGGTTGAAGTCAAAATGTATTATTTTCTTTTACTGCACGTGGTATTTTGTGAATAATTCATCAGTGCATTTTTGTTTTGCTTGTGTATATATGTACACAATTACAAAATAATAAATAAAATAAACAATTAATTTTAATTAATATTAACATTTCAATAATTAGTGGATTTTAAAGTACAATTAACTAATTAAAATATTAATCAAATAATTTAAATATTCTTATTAATATGCAAATAATTCATCAGTGCATTTTTGTTTTGCTTGTCTATATATGTACACAATTACAAAATAATAAATAAAATAAACAATTAATTTTAATTAATATTAACATTTCAATAATTAGTGGATGTTAAAGTAAAATTAACTAATTAAAATATTAATCAAATAATTTAAATATTCGTATTAATATGCAAATAATTCATCAGTGCATTTTTGTTTTGCTTGTGTATATATGTACACAATTACAAAATAATAAATAAATTTTTTTTTTATTTTAATTAATATTAACATTTCAATAATTAGTGGATTTTAAAGTAAAATCAACTAATTAAAATATTAATCAAATAATTTAAATATTCTTATTAATATGCAAATAATTCATCAGTTAAAAATGATTCAAAGTTGATATTTAAATGAGCCACTAAGGGGCAGCAGTGCTGATGAAGGGATCTGATGGGGCAAGTTTGCTTTTGGGGCATTTGGGCAGAAGGAGAGAGAGAGAGAGAGAGAGAGAGAGAGAGAGAGAGAATGAATGAGTAGTGAAGGATTAAAGATCAGTGATAAAGACAAGCTGGGCATTTGGGTGGTGTTGGGTGGAAGCTGCACAGTCGGGATTGCCGGTACGTCTTCCGCCCAACTCATTGTTGGGGCTCACAGCCCGAGAGAGGCTTCCATGGGAGGGAGTTTAACCCCCGTGACTCCACTCAAGAGCAGCATTGTTCTCCACTCCGCTTCACCCCACGGCAAATCCCCACAGCACAGCCTCTGAGACTCGCCAGATATTACGCTCTGAACATCAGAATTTTGGCTGAGGTGTTTTTGCAATAGTTTACTTAAAAACACATCTCCCATTGTGCCTTATTGTGGGGGTCGCTGCCTCTGTGCACGTGTAGGGATGGCTCAGTCCTGTAGGGGGCGACACAACAACAGGGATTTGTAAGCACGGCTCATGCAGCAGATAATCCAATTTTGCAGGTGAAGACAGTTAAAGTATTAATTCACCCAAAAATTCTGTCGTTCTACACCCGTAAGACCTTCGTTCATCTTCAGAACACAAATGAAGATATTTTTGATGAAATCCGACGGTTCAGTGAGTCTCTATTGATAATGAACACTTTCAATGTCCAGAAAGACACTAAAACATATTTAAAACAGGTCATGTGACTACAGTGGTTCAACCTTAATGTTATAAAGTGACGAGAATACTTTTTGTGCGTCAAAAAAACTAAATAATGACTTTATTCAACAATATCTAGTGATTTCAAAAAGCTTCATGAAGTTTTACGAATCTTTTGTGTCGAATCAGTGGTTCAGAGAGTGAATCAAACTGCCAAAGTCACGTGAACTATTGAAATTTCGAATCACTTATGATGTAACGAAGCCTCGTTTACTGAAATCACGTGACTTTAATGCTCCGAACCACTGATTCGACACAAAAGATTCGTAAAGCTTTGATGTACATATGTCTCTCCACAAAATCCCCCACAGATCATTTATTATCGCTCATCAAATTTGGATGTGAGCAAAAACACGTAATTTTTGTGTGTGTCCCTTTAAATGCAAATGAGCTGCTGCTCCAGAAGAGGGCGGAGCTTTAACAGCTCAACAACAACAAAGCTGGAGAATCTCACGCAGACAAAATGAGGAAAGTGTTCAAACTGATGGAGAGACTCAGGAAGAAGTTCAACTTTTAGACGTTTCTGAACGGTTAGTGGATAAATTGAAGTCTTCGCTTGTGTGGATGGAAACATGCAGATTAAGGGCCGGTATTATTATAATAAGATCCCCTTCCTACTCTACAAAGGGAATGAAATGTAATCGACTGATTTTTTCACAAGCGTACAGAGAAAGGCGTGCCAAAACAAAGTTACTGAGTTTCCCTTTTTCACATTTTCTGTGTCGGTAGATGCACCGGGGACTCGATTATAGCACTTAAACACGGAAAAAGTCCGATTTTCATGATACGTCCCATTTAAGTCTAGTAGTGAATGTTTTATGAGCAGTAGGATAATCATATTCATCCGCACAGAGCTGAAGCACAACCAAAACAATGTTCTTCCACAAAATGTATGCAGTTTTACGTTTTAACCACGGCTGAAAGTTACACAGTGTGCCTTTGAGTTTAGTTATTAAGTGACCCTATATAAATGAAATGCAAACAAAATAATCTTAAATGCAATAAATCAATGCTCTAAAATAATAATAACATGCAATAAAATGGTGCAAAATGAAACAAAATACCAATTATTTTCATTCTTAAAAAATAATGTTAGTGATTTGATAAAAGTTCGCACAGTGTTCTGCAACATGCGTCAAAGTTCCATAAAGATCTGTTTTATTATTAATATTCTTAATTAGTTATTTTTTATTTATAGTTTCGTTTTATTATAAAAGGTTAAAACAACATCCTTACAAATGACTGAAGTATTTTTTTCATAATAGTTCCCATAAAAGTTTATGGTGATACTAAATAACACGACTCATTATGGGACCGATGCTTTTTTGAATTTGAAAAGTTGTTACAATGTGTAGAATGTTCAACTGTACACACTGTAGTCATAGTAACAGTATTATGCGCATCAAAACAGTGGCTGTTTGGACCTGAACTGACCTCTTAAATCTCGCCTCGGCATTTCTGTCAAACATTTGTCAGCTCATTCGGACAAAAAGAGCCTCTAAAGGTCTTCCTGTCCATTTTACTGGCTGTGTGTAACAAATAAGGGTCATTGTCACGGGGCGTAAAACTCGCTTGATTTTAAAGGGCACTTCAAACGGTTCAAACACGGAGGTCATGTGAGAGAATCTGTGAACACATCTCAAAATGCTTCCATTATTAAACATTGTGTGAAATAATACACAGTTTACAAATGTAACCAAAGCCAATGGTTTAACAGAAACACAAATGACTTTAGTTTAGTGAGTTTGTTGGTGTTAATGAACACTAGGTGGCGCTAGAGACGCAGATCCTGTTAAAAGTTTGACGCTGAGACAGACTTTCAGCTTGAATATCCAGACAAAACGTTCAGAAGTTCTCTGAACACGGCTGATCTGTGCGCAAAAACACCTTTTAGATGCAGAATTTAGAAAAACTTAAAGTAAAAAAAACATGATTATGAGTAATCGAAATAAAATATGTGAGTATGTATGGATTTGGGTATTTACATATAACACAGTAAGAGAATTAAACCACTAAAGTCATGAGAGATGAAAAAGTAAATGTGTTTTTGTTCTTGTTTTGGCAATTTTACACACAGAGAGAGAGAGAAAGAGAGAGAGAGAGAGAGAAAGAGAGAGAGAGAGAGAGAAAGAGAGAGAGACAGAGAGAGAGAAAGAGAGAGAGACAGAGAATGAGAGCGAGAGACAGAGACAGAGACAGAGAGAGAGAGACAGAGAGAGAGAGAGAGAGAGAGAGAGAGAGAGAATGAGACAGAGAGAGAGACAGAGAGAGAGAGAGAGACAGAGAGAGAGACAGAGAGAGAGAAAGAGAGAGACAGAGAGAGAGACAGAGAATGAGAGAATGAGACAGAGAGAGAGAGAGAGAGAGAGAGAGAGAGAATGAGACAGAGAGAGAGAGAGAGAGAGAGAGAGAGAGAGAGAGAGAGAATGAGACAGAGAGAGAGACAGAGAGAGAGAGAGAGAGAATGAGACAGAGAGAGAGACAGAGAGAGAGAGAGAGAGAGAGAATGAGACAGAGAGAGAGACAGAGAGAGAGAGATCTAAACCACCTGAGACAAAGTGCGACCCGGCATAGACATCTATCGTTTTTTATGTAAAGATGACTTTAAATTCTACAGTATTAGCCAAATCCTTAAAATAATACATTGCAAGGAATATTTATGCATGAATAGCTTCCTCAAAAAGAGCTTCTATCTATCTATCTATCTATCTATCTATCTATCTATCTATCTATCTATCTATCTATCAATCTATCTATCATCTTTATTTATTTGTTTATCAATTGATCGATGTCCAAAAAGGGTTTGTCTCTGATTTCAGTGAACATCATTCCTCTATTAAACACACCCCTCTGGAGAGTGTTGTTCAAGACCCCTACGACTAAACAAATTGACGCGTGACCTCTTGCTCCGGTGTATTTACCCGTGACAGGTGTATGAATCACAGCTCTCGGGAACACACCAACTTTAATGATCCTGAAATGAGCGAACGCTGCAAACATGCTGCAAATAACTCATGAAATGACAAAATGCTTTGGGAAAATGAAAACGAAGAGTTAAATGCACAGTGTGGTTATTAAAGTTAACTAAGTGGCTGTTTACATGACAGTTTTTAATGAAAAATGCGTTTAGCCGTTCATTTAAACGAAAACGCAAACTTTTCCAAGTGGAAGTTATCGTAATCGTCAAAAATTTGTGACGCAAAGTGTTTCTTTCCAAAGTGACATCGCCATCTACTGGCTTTGCAGCAAAATACAACGATTTTATCCGTTTTCCGTGGATCCGTGTGAACGGGGAACGCTGTCGTCCGTACGCAAAAAAACGCAAAAAACTTTTCAGTTTTATGTAAAACTAAACATAAAAAAACTTTAGTTACTTGAAATGAAATAAGCTTTAACTGAACTACAATTAAAATATTATTGTTCTTAAAATAAATGTAACGTGATGGACTAAAATAACTAAAACTAAAATAAATAAGAATAAAATCTAGACATGTAAAATAAATAAATGACAACAAAAACTTTAACTAAAATTATAATAAAAACAATATAAAAACTAATTCTATAAAATATTAATACCAAAGTATCACTTATGCAAAGTAAAATGACAGAACAATTGTTAAAACATCCTAAATGAAATTAATCAATGCAGCAAAATAAAAATATTTATAATATTATGAAATAAAAGCATCTCCATTCTAACATTCTAATGTAAACTTTAATCTTGATGTTTCAACATTCTTTAATGATTTGTTTTATTTATTATCATTTATTTTTTGTTAGTTTTATTTTATCTGAGTTACATTACTACAAAGAAGCCATTCTGAGAATGTGAAAACTTGTTACATTCACTAACGTTTAAATAACATTCCACAAACTAAAGCGGAACGTTCAGAAAGCGTCGGCGCTGTAACGATTACATTGGTTTTGTTTTGTCGTGTTGTCGCACCGTTCGCTCTCTGCGTAGACAGGGTGTGAGGCTCTTTGTGAAGTGTTCTCCGACATGAAGGGCTACGACCTCTGACCCCCCCTCTCATATCTGGCCCCTCTGCACTTCAGGGCCAAGAGCCCCCCCCACCCCTCCCGGACCGGTGCATGATTTATTCACCAGCTCTTGCTGTGGCCTGGCTTTGTGACCCCCTCCCATTGTGTGTTTGGAGAGGGTTGGGGCGGCAGGGGTTCGAGCCCTCAGCCTGAGGGACCGTCAGCGTGAACAAACAGCCGGTCGTGCCGCAGTGTCCGCCGTGTTACACTGACTCACGCTCGCAGCTTTGTTGTCGGTACGGAAGCGGCGCCCATCTGGCCTCGTTCCTCTCCAAAGCTGCAGAAAGACTCAGAATCGAGTTTGATTAGTTTCAGTTCTGTCCTTTAGAGCTTCAGCAGAGGAAGGACTTTCAGTTGAACCCCTCCTGGTTTAGACCTTCACACTTGGTTTGATTGTTTGCTTTAATTCGCTCTTATTTTATTGGGTCTGAATCGCATGCGTGTCATCAATCAGCGGGTTTTTGTGTTTTTTACAGCAGGTTTCTTTTACATGACTCAATGCATAATTGTTTGACATTGCATAATGTAATGGTTATGCATAATTGAGTATTTGACGGATTAATTTTGTGCATCTTTTCTGACTTCTAGCAAGCACACAACCCTGTAAAATTATTACGAACTACAAGCTACAATGGGATAAAACAACTCAATCGCTGGGTTAAAAGAAACCCATTTTCTGGGTTAAAACAACCCATTCAGACGCTGGGTTAAAACAAGCCGGTCACTGGGTTAAAACAACCCATTCATTGGGTTAAAAAAAGTCATTCGCTGGGTTAAAACAACCCATTTGGTCACTGGATTAAAACAAACAACCCAGTCACTGGGTTAAAATGACCCAATCGCTGGATTAAAACAACTCAATCGTTCGGTTAAAAGAAACCCATTCGCTGGGTTAAAACAACCCAGTCAGTCGCTGGGTTAAAACAAGCCATTCGCTGGGATAAAATGAGTCATTCACTGGGTTAAAACAATCCATTCGCTGGGTTAAAAGAAACCCATTCATTGGGTTAAAAGAAACCCATTCGCTGGGTTAAAACAACCCAGTCAGTCGCTGGGTTAAAACAAGCCATTCACTGGGTTAAAATGAGTTATTCACTGGGTTAAAACAATCCATTCGTTGGGTTAAAAGAAACCCATTCATTGGGTTAAAAGAAACCCATTCGCTGGGTTAAAACAACCCAGTCGGTCGCTGGGTTAAAACAAGCCATTCGCTGGGTTAAAAGAAACCCATTCACTGGGTTACAACAAGCCATTCACTGGGTTAAAACAATCCATTCGTTGGGTTAAAAGAAACCCATTCATTGGGTTAAAAGAAACCCATTCGCTGGGTTAAAACAACCCAGTCGGTCGCTGGGTTAAAACAAGCCATTCGCTGGGTTAAAAGAAACCCATTCACTGGGTTAAAAGAAACCCATTCATTGGGTTAAAAGAAACCCATTCGCTGGGTTAAAACAACCCAGTCGGTCGCTGGGTTAAAACAAGCCATTCGCTGGGTTAAAAGAAACCCATTCACTGGGTTAAAAGAAACCCATTCATTGGGTTAAAAGAAACCCATTCGCTGGGTTAAAACAACCCAGTCGGTCGCTGGGTTAAAACAAGCCATTCGCTGGGTTAAAAGAAACCCATTCACTGGGTTAAAATGAGTCATTCACTGGGTTAAAACAATCCATTCGCTGGGTTAAAAGAAACCCATTCATTGGGTTAAAAGAAACCCATTCGCTGGGTTAAAACAAGCCATTCGGTCAATGGGTTAAAACAAACAACCCAGTTGCTGGGTTAAAATGACCCAATCGCTGGATTAAAACAACTCAATTGCCAACTTGGGTAGTTTTTAACCCAGCATTTTTTTAAACGTACAAGTGTATACTTTATTTCAATGCACTAAAAATTAATTATTTTATTAATGGTTTTAATAAAGTTTTTCCAGTGCACTGAAGAACTACTGAAGTAGAAATACACTTTTCATTAGTGTATTTATAGTGTATAACAGTTACAATTTGATTTACCACTGAAAAGTAAGAATGTACTACACATATACTTGCTTGTATTTTTATTTTTTTTTAACCTGAGAAATGCACATTAAAAGGACATACTATCGCTTTCGTCTGACTAATGCAAATGCGCATCATGTGACTATCACGGTGAGGACCGGCAGCAGGTGTTACAGTAACTACTTCAGTTTCATCATGTTACTGATGTATCTGGTTTGGATTCACCGTGCACATCCGTCTGTCACGGATGCATTGCAAAAAATGCAAAGAATGCAAGCTGCTCTCTGAAGGCAATTAATTCCGACACAAACTATCATTTTTGTGACCAAAAGCACATAATTGGTCCTTCAGTTCTTCATTCCCACTGTTTCAGGTGAACTCAAGTGCAAAAACACCTTTACATCCAGGCATTTAGCAGATGCGTTTATCCGAAGCGACATGCATTATTCCCTGGGAATCCAGTTCATGGCTTTGGCATTGCTGTAGAGCAGGAATGCAAACCTCAAACAAACAAACAAGCGTCTCATTGGTGGAGACCCAAAGGTGTTACTGGACGTCACATATTCCCTGTAACTCTCTCTGAAGGTGAACGCTCCGCATTATGAGTCAGCTGACTGAGGTCCATGGCAGCGTATCTCTATTGTGTGAGCTGTGAAACCGCTGACTGCGGAACGTGAGAAGGAACGAAAGGTGAGCGCGCTGGGACGTCCCGTACGTGGCTCCTCCTTTTGTTCTCTGTGCTCCTCTTGTTCGCCGAGGAAGGCCTCAGAGACCGCGGGCCTGAAAAAAGCCTTCCGGCTAATCGAGACTCATCTCGCTAACCTCTGTGTCACCTCTCCTCCTCCCGATCCAAACGTCACACCTCCTTTCACGGGCTGTCCTGTGAGGACCCGATCTCCGCCGCGGGAGTCACTGTGTGCTCATCCAGCTGGGAGCTGCTTATCTGCCTGAATAAAACAACAACAACAACAACAAATTTACCTGGGAGTGGACGGATGTTGAGAGAAAACCCATCCCAACCAGCCTTCTCTTTTCAGCACGGCCGTGTTTCTCATACGGTAGATGATCAGACCTGAGCATGAAGATCATTTAAAGGGGTGCTTGATTATGATTTGACTTTTTTAATTCTAGTTAGTTTGTAATGTTGCTGTTTGAGCAGAAACAACATCTGTGAAGTTACGACGCTCAAAGTTCAATGTGAATTTATTTTAAAGAATTCTCTGTTTAAGGACTACGATGTGCTTCTTCCTGGGTTTGTGACATCACTAACTGTAAAATTTACATAAACCCCGCCCCCGAGAACACTCAACAAAGGGGGAGGGGCCATGTCGGGCTGCTTTAGAGTTGTTGTAGTCGAGTGTTGTTGATGCCGTCATTTTACGCCGGACTGCTTCACAAACGAGGGTCGATTCAAGGAAAAAAGATGAACGTGATGCTAGTGATGAGTTGATCAACTCCACAGCAATTACATCAATTTATCCACTAACCGTTGAGAAACGTCTAAAAGTTGGAACTTCTTCCTGAGTCTCTTCATCAGTTTGAACACTTTCCTCATTTTGTCTGCGTGAGATTCTCCAGCTTTGTTGTTGTTGAGCTGTTAAAGCTCCGCCCTCTTCTGGAGCAGCAGCTCATTTGCATTTAAAGGGACACACACAAAAACTGTGTGTTTTTGCTCAAACCCAAATAAGGAAATTTGACAAGCGATAATGAACGATCTGTGGGGGATTTTGAGCTGAAACTTCACCAGAGACTGATATTACATCTTGTGAAAGGGCGTTAAAGCTGACAAATTTCAGCTACTTCTATAGGCACAAAATGTAAACTATATTATCAGTCTTTTCCAAAGTATTGATATGGTATTTGGCTCTATTAGATCAGGTTTTCCTGCTTGAATGTTGATTATTTTCCTCATATCCTCCATTGTTCAGCTCCTCTCTTCCCAGTCTGTCAGTAACGCTCTGTTTACTTCCTGTCTCTATGAAGCCCCTCCTTCTGAAGAGCACAATGTGCTCTGATTGGTTGGCTGGAGCGGTGTGTTGTGATTGGTGTTTGAGAAATGTCCCGCCCCTTACCATAACCACCAGTTTCAACACACTACTAACTAACTCAACCAGGCCCCGCCCCTTTAATCTGCATATGAATTAGAATACTCAAGATGGAGGCGTTTCAGGGTTTCAGAAACACTGATACAGAGAAGAACTCTTGCTGGAGGAACTTTGGAACTATTTTATTTTATTATGTTATTTAATTTTCTATACATGTTTTTTTTTATTTTTGGAACTTTGCAGACCTTTTTCATGCTCAAACAGGAACATTACACACTAAAAAAAAGATGAATATGGAAAAAAGCAATTTTCACCTGCTGAATCATAAAACAGGTGGAGAAATCCCACAGATGCACATTGAAGGAAGAACCGGAGACCAGAATATCTCAATATACCGCCAGGAGGATCGTTTCTTCATCCTGGACCTGTTTTCCATCCGCAGCGATTGTTCCTGCCTGATATTTTGATACTGTTGTAACGGAGAAGGTTAACACGGATTTAACACTGATAAAAATCGTTTCCCGTGAGACAAGCAGGATCTCAGCCGAAGGCCAGATCTTAATGATTTCAGTCTGACATCACACTCATCTGCTGCGTCTATAAAACGGCTCTCACGTGTGTTTTGTTCGTTCAGCAGTGTGTTTTTTACAGTCCTCCTGGCAGGGCGATGGTTGCAGACACAAGCCGTTATATTAGCAGACGTCGCGACTGCTGATGAACCCTAGTTAACTCATGATCCCTCATGAGAACATGTCTAAAATACCTTCAGCGCTATCGGAGGAAATGAGCCTCTGCTGTCCACAGGCCTTTGAAAATGAGGCCAGCAAACGCTTCGAATTCCTTACATTTCCACAGATACACCGGACCGGAAACACCGCTCATGTCTGGAGGAGAGAGAGAGAGAGAGAGAGAGAGATGGGGATGTGATGCTGAACTTCATCAGATTTATAACCATTTACATTTTGTGCCTGTATTCAATGAGATCAACTGGGGCCTTTCCGTCAGGAGAAACATCTGAAACGTCAGCGAAAGGAACCAATTGCATTCAATTCAATCTTGAAAAATTGCAAGATGAAAACAGGGAAACCAACGACGCTCAAAATATGGATTTAAAAAAGTTCACTGCACTTTAAAAAATGCTGGGTTAAAAACAACCCAACCACTGGGTTAAAAACAACCCATCTACTGGGTTAAACATAACACATTCAGCGGGTTAAAAACAACCCATCTACTGGGTTAAAAACAACCCATTCAGTGGGTTAAAAACAACCCATCTACTGGGTTAAAAACAACCCATTCAGTGGGTTAAAAACAACCCATCTACTGGGTTAAAAACAACCCAATTGCCGGTTAAAAAGAACCCATTCTCTGGGTTAAAAACAACCCAACCGCTGGGTTAAAAACAACCTATTCACTGGGTTAAAAACAACCCAACTACCGGTTAAAAACAACCCATCTACTGAGTTAAAAACAACCCATTCACTGGGTTAAAAACAACCCAACTGCTGGTTAAAAAAAAACCATTCAGTGAGTTAAAAACAATTTGCTGGGTTACAACCAACCCATTCTCTGGGTTAAAAACAACCCAACCGCTGGGTTAAAAACAACCCAACTGCTGGTTAAAATTAACCCATTCAGTGAGTTAAAAACAATTTGCTGGGTTAAAACCAACCCATTCACTGGGTTAAAAACAACCTATTTTGGGTTCATTTTTAAGCCAGGCATATAGTCATTTTTAAACAATAGTTCAGCTAAATAAAACCACTCAGCAGGTTGAGCAAATTTAACCCAAGTAAAAAACAAACAAAAAACTTTTAATCCAGCATTTTTTTTTTTTGTACCATTCAAAAGTATGGGGTCAGTCAGTTTTTTTTTATATTTTTGAAAGTCTCTTCTTGCTCACCAAGACTACATTTTATATATATATATATATATATATATATTTGTCTTGTTGAACTAAACTAATTGCACTTTTCCCAAGTAGAATGTTGGAAATTCCGACCTTGAGTGCAGCGTTAGAACACTGTAGAATTCATTACACAACCAATAACACAATCTGCAGGAACGTTTCATGGTAAAATCATTCAGCTGAACTAACAAGACTTGATAAACCTTTTCACATTCTTTTCCTCTGTCTTATCCGTCCTGCCCACTCTCGCATTAGAGCTCAAGTCCACGTACAAGTGTGTGTGTGTGTGTGTGTGTGTGTGTGTGTGTGTGTGTGTTTGGATGGGGGAAGGAGGTGACGGGTCACGCGGAGTAACCCGAGAGGTCTGACCCCGGTTACGAGTGGATCTAAGCGGAACCAGCCCTTTAATAGCTCACGTTCAGTGTGTGTTCGTGCTCGTCGAGCAGTGACAATATCCAGGTCCCTGTGCGAGACATATGCTATTGCTGATGTATTTAAGGTCTTCTGGTGTGAGATAGCACTTCTGAGATTCCAGAGCCTCAATGAAATCCAGACGCTCGTCGCTCCAATCGTCCTGACCTGCTCTTGACATCACATCCACTTCTCCTGCCTCTACTGTTTGCTTTCTCCGAGGAGATCTGGCCTTCTTGAGGGTGGCGGCAAACGTCTCGGCGGTTGTTTGTTTGCATTGCTGTAGTCTTTATTCACAAGTTATTCATGTGTCATATACTCAACGTGGGCAAGCTGAAGCTGTTCAACTCCAACACTTTATTAGGGGGTTAATTAACTTGCCCAAATACATTCTATACAACGTAAACTTAATATTACAGCTTACATCGAGACAAAATGACACGAATGCACAAGAAAACTTAAACCGCTGTAGTCAGAGCATGTGACTTATTTGTACTTTTTTGTTATGTAATACACAAAAAAATGCTGGGTTAAAAACAACCCAAGTTGGGTTGAAAACTCAGCGGTTGGGTTAAATGTTTGCTCAACGTGCTGGGTAGTTTTATTTAACCCAACCATTGATTAAAAATGACTATATGTCTGCATTAAAATGAACCCAAAATATGTTGGAAATTAAAAATCAGACACATAATTACTAGAGGCAACAATAATAATACTGTTCATTAAACTTATACATAAATGTTAATTTATTAAACATATTAATGAATGTTAATTTCCGACATAATTTGGGTCCATTTTAAGTAAGAAATACAGTCATTTTTAAACAATAGTTGAGTTAAATAAAACTACCCAGCAGGTTGGACAAACATTTAACCCAACCGCTGGGTTAAAAACAACCCAATCGATGGGTTAAAACAACCCATTTGCCGGGTTAAAAACAATCTAATCGATGGGTTAAAAACAACCCATTTGCTGGGTTAAAACAACCCATTTGCCGGGTTAAAAACAACCCAATCGCTGGGTTAAAACAACCCATTTGCTGGGTTAACAACAACCCAATCGCTGGGTTAAAACAACCCATTTGCTGGGTTAACAACAACCCTTTCATTTCGCTGGGTTAAAAACAACCCAATCGCTGGGTTTGTCCATTTTCAACCCAACTTCAACCCAGCATTTTTTAGAGTGTGCAACATTATAATTGTAAAATGTTGTATAATCTCATATGACAGTGAAAAAATGATGCTGAAAATTCAGCTTTGCATCACAATTGATCTAAAATAGAATCTTTTGTAAGATTATAAATGTCTTTACTGTCACTTTTAATCAATTTAATGTGTCTGTGCTGAATAAAACTATTCATTTCTTTCATTTCTTTCCCAAAAAAAGCTAAAGAAAAAGTCTTACCGACCTCAAACTTTTTGAATGGCTGTGTATATTTTATCATAGTAATATAATTCTATTGTACTAAATTATACTAATGTATAATTACACACAGCAAAAAAAATTAGTTTTAACCCTAAGTCGCCACAATTTCCAAAACATAGTTTCCCGTTCGGATCTGCAAACCTGCCTGTCATAATGTTGACACTGGGGTAAGTGATCGCTTCCCTCGGACGGCCTTTAAAAGGACGGAGAGGCCCGAACCCAGATGCTCTCCAACCTCGACGCGAGACATGATGAGCAGATAAGATCAGGAGGAATTCAGCAGCTCTATAAACATGATCATGTGTGTGCAGGGATGGAGAGATCCATCTGCGCTCCTCAACGCTTATCACGGGTGTTTGCCGAGTCAAGCATCACTGCTACTAGTGCTTATAATAGGGTTAGTTTCTGCCTTCGTGCTCTTTCAGTCGACGAAACCAAATTAAGAGAATTAATATGACAAATTAGACCCTAGCAACTCCCTGGCAACCACCCAGACAGGAATTCCTCTCATTGCTTTCTGTCGCGCTGCAGCTCCGACTCCGCCGAGCTTTCTGGATGAGTTCTCTGCAGCACGCAGGCCATGGATCATGTTTAATTACATTAGAAATCACCCAGTGGATTTAGACTGTAAACACTGTAAACAGGCCCTCAGCTGTGGGGTATTTATGCGTGTGTGTTGATATCCTGCAGGTTTACTGCGGAGAGCTAAAGTTCAGGTGTTGGCATGAGTGCTGAGTGCTTTTTAAGGTCTGGACTCCATCGCAGCTTTCATTGGCCAAGGACAGCCCAGAGGTCATGTGACCGACATGTAAAGCAGCCAATCACAGTTAGTTTTGTTCACGTGCGTGAATGTCCCTACAACTCCCGTGCAACTCATTCAATAAAGCAGTACATTTCAAATCGTCAAGTTGATCCTGATAAGCGCTCTTCGTCACACATTGTAAACACAACAGCTTTCTTTTTCCATGAGGGGGTTTGGCATCACGACAGCTTTGTTTCCATTAAAGAACGCGACACACACGTCTCCCGGAAATCCTGGAGAATTCAATCAGATGACGACTCCCAAATTTCAATCTAAAGTATCCAGATAGATTCGCTTTAGCTAGCTGTGTGATCCTGCACGAGCTTAACTACGGCATAGCTGAAGAAATCTACTGAAGAAGTTGAGACTTGGTCATCAACAACTGCCAATTGCTTTTTTTGATTTAGTTTTTTTTCCATATTACAATTTGATGCTCTGAAACCACAAGCGCATGTGCACTAGATGATAAATACATCTGAAATACAATTTCACTTCTCAATAGGTAGAAAATGGCGCTTGCAACACCAAGGTCAGGGGTTCGACTCTCAGGGAACACGCATACTGATAAAATGTACACTTTAAAAAAATGCAGGATTAAAAACAACCCAGCGCTGGGTCAAAATTGGACAAACCGAGAGTTGGGTTGTTTTAGCCCAGCTGGTAATAAAACTAATTAAATTAATTAAACTCAACTATTGATTAAAAATTACTATATTGCTGGCTTGAAAATCCCAAAATACATTGAAAATTAAAATCACACACAGAATTACTTGAGTAATAACACAGGCAACAATAACAATCAAAATTTATTAATAAGCAAGAACACCAATTACGTTAAATAAAGTGACTGCAATTTGCTTTGCATAAATTCCTCTGCCAAATGCATTAAATGTAAATGCAAATACAATGACAAATTATGCAACATTTGTTATTTTAGTATTGTTGATTTAATTTTACTTTTTTATGTCATTTTTATTATTGTTTTTTTTAAGTCTATAAAAGTTTAATAATTTTTTACAGAAAATGAGCAATGTTGCGTTAGCCATTAGCTGAAATAAATTAAAAAATATTTAAAAAAAAAAAAAATATATATATATATATATATATTTATCTCAGTTAACATTTTTTATCAAGTAATGAAAGTTATATATATCAGCTTTGCATAAATATATATACTATATATATATATATATATATATATATATATATATATATATATATATATATATATATATATAATATTTTAGTTAATATGGTGCTGTATATCATTCTGCACAAACTAATTAAAAAAAAGTAGCTTCCAGATCCAATTACCAACTAAAACCTGAGAGTAGTTTGTTATTGAAAGGAAGATACTAGCGGTCAGTGTTTTGCAACTCAAATAGCTGTTGTACACTTAAGTTCTTTAAAGCTTTCAGCTCAAAAGGCCAAGCAGCTGTTGTTGATTGGCTTTGATTAGTCTGGATGCTAAATCTAAACCACAAGAAGGTGAGAGTAAGCCAAGCTTATTCTAATGTCAGCTACATGTGCTAACACACGTACCTTGCGTTTTTGCCCAACCTGACTGACCCTATGAATAAACACGCTCATAATAAATACACATAAGCATATTCAATGTTGAACGATTCTTCTAATCTGACTGTTTTGATTCGCCTGGTACTTGTGCCATGTTAAGTTCTAACGTCATGCAGTCATTTGGCTGTAAATAGACCCAACCCAAACGCTGGGTTAATCCCTGGGTTAAAACAACCCAAATGCTGGGTTAATCACTGGGTTAACAATAACCCAATTGCTGGGTTAAAACAACCCAAACGCTGGGTTAAAACAACCCAAACGCTGGGTTAATCCCTGGGTTAAAACAACCCAAATGCTGGGTCAATCACTGGGTTAAAAATAACCCAATTGCTGGGTTAAAACAACCCAAACGCTGAGTTAATCCTTGGGTTAAAACAACCCAAATGCTGGGTTAATCACTGGGTTAACAATAACCCAATTGCTAGGTTAAAACAACCCAAACGCTGGGTTAATCCCTGGGTTAAAACAACCCAAACGCTGGGTTAAAACAACCCAAACGCTGGGTTAATCCCTGGGTTAAAACAACCCAAATGCTGGGTCAATCACTGGGTTAAAAATAACCCAATTGCTGGGTTAAAACAACCCAAACGCTGAGTTAATCCTTGGGTTAAAACAACCCAAATGCTGGGTTAATCACTGGGTTAACAATAACCCAATTGCTAGGTTAAAACAACCCAAACGCTGGGTTAATCCCTGGGTTAAAACAACCCAAATGCTGGGTTAATCACTGGGTTAAAACAACCCAAACGCTAGGTTAAAACAACCCAAATGCTGGGTTAATCACTGGGTTAAAACAACCCAAACGCTGGGTTAAAACAACCAATTCGCTGAGTTAAAACATCCCAAATGCTGGGTTAATCACTGGGTTAACAATAAGCCAATCGCTGGGTTAAAACAACCTAAACGCTGGGTTAAAATAACCCAAATGCTGAGTTAAAACAACCCAAACGCTGGGTTAAAACAACCAATTCACTGAGTTAAAACATCCCAAATGTTGGGTTAATCACTGGGTTAACAATAAGCCAATCGCTGGGTTAAAACAACCTAAACGCTGGGTTAAAATAACCCAAATGCTGAGTTAAAACAGCCCAAACGTGGGGTTAAAACAACCTTAACACTGGGTTAAAATAACCCAAATGCTGAGTTAAAACAACCCAATCACTGGGTTAAAACATCCCAAATGCTGAGTTAAAACGACCCAATCGCTGGGTTTGTCCATTTCCAACTAATTAAAAATACACGCAAACAGCAAAAACTTAAAATATCCCTTAAAATACAGAATAAATAATTGACTTCAGAAGATTTGGATTATGACGCAAAACTCTATTCCTTTAAATTCAAGATATTGCTCAAAGCGTCCCAGTATCGTACATATTATATATTTCTGAGTGAACAAGGGTGCTTATCCTGGCGTTGTCATTTAAATTAGCCACCCTCGGCCCCCTCTCTCGCTCTTTCTGTCTCTGTAGGGCCATCATCGCTAATCAGCGTGGTTGATCTGAGGAGGTGGAGCGGGCAGCTGAATCTGTGACTGTTGGAGCAGAGACGATTAAGAGGCGTTCAGGGATTAGAGCACTACAGCGGCCGCTTTGCCCCTCGCCACTGCCTAATTCTGATTAACAAGAGACCTTCTGCCTTAAAACCCCCCGACCGACCCTCATCCCACCACAAAACAAGGGGCAGAGCATCATGGCCACCGAAAACACACGCCCGTCGCCTCCTCCACCTGCAGATCACACTGGACTAATGAAACCTCGGTTTAAGCCTGCCTTCTTCCCGCCATTTTTGTTGGTACGGTCCATATGGTGCTCATTAGACAAATGAGGTGGGATGGGGTAGTGGGTTTGGAAATGAACGGGGTTGTGTGCAGTACTTGTCAAAAGTTTGGAATAATTAAGTTTATGTTTTTGAAAGAAGTCTCAAAAATGCATTTTTACAATTTATTATGACAGTTTTATATGTGAATATATAGTAAAATATAATTTATATCCAGTGATTAAAGCTGAATTTTCAGCATCATTACTCCAGTCTTCAGAGTCACATGATCCTTCAGAAATCATTCTGATATGATGATTTGATGATCAATAACCAATGTTGAAAACATTGAAATCATATTTCGTTGAAATCATGATACACCACCATTCAAAACTATGGATGTTTGTTTGCGCCACTGAATAAAAAAATTAAAAAGGTAATTAATTGTGACTTTATATCTCACAATTCTGACTTTGTTCTCAGAATTGCGTGATATAAACTCACAATTGCAAGTTATAGTCAGAATTGCGTGATATAAAATCAGAACTACAAGATATAAAGTGGAAATTGCATGTTATAAAGTCAGAATTATGAGATATAAACTCAATTGTGAGTTAAAGTCAAAATTGCATGAAAAAAAGTCAGATTTGCAAGAAAAATGACAGACTTGTGAATTTTATTTTTCATTCAGTGTTGGAAACAAGCTTCTATACAAAAGTTTGGGGCAAGTATAAGACAAAAAATACTTTTATTCAGCAAGAATGCCATAAACTGTCAAAAGTAGCAGACTTTTATAACATTATAAATAAACTCAATGAGCTTTCATAACAAAGTATTCTGAAAAATATATATATCTGTTAATATGTCATTTTCAGGGCTGGGTCGGTTACTTTTAAAACGTATTTCACTACAGATTACAAAATACATGCTTTAAAAAGTCATTTGTAACGTATTTCGTTACATTACTCAAGTTTAGTAACTTAATCTAAATACTTTAGAATACTTTGGAATACTAATAAGTGTGAAACAAACACAAAAAAGGTCATTGTGAGTTTTTATCTCACAATTCTGACTTTTTCCCTCAGAATTGTGTGATATAAAGTTACAATTGTGAGTTATAAAGTCAGAATTATGAGATATAAACTCACAATATTGAGAAAAGTCAGAATTATGAGATATAAACTCACAATATTGAGAAAAGTCAGAATTATGAGATATAAACTCACAATATTGAGAAAAGTCAGAATCATGAGATATAAACTCGCAATATTGAGAAAAGTCAGAATTATGAGATATAAACTCACAATATTGAGAAAAGTCAGAATTATGAGATATAAACTGAAAATATTGACAAAAGTTAGAATTATGAGATATAAACTGACAATATTGAGAAAAGTCAGAATTGCAAGTTTATATCTCCCAATTCTGACTTTATAACTTGAAATTGTGAGTTTAAATCTCGCAATTCTGAGAAAAAGAAGTCAGAATTGTGAAACACAAACTCACAATTGTGAGGGAAAAAAACAAACTGTGAGAAAAAGTTGCAGTGACGAGTGAATTATAAAATGACTCACAAAACATGAAAACAGTGGAAAACATGAATCTTAACTCTTTTTCAGACGGTCAGAGTCAGAGAATCACCAATCGCTGTTTAAATGACATTAAAACTCAAAGTAATCACTTTGGTAATCTAAAACACTTTTCAGATGTAACTGTAATCTGATTACCACCCATTTAAAAACGAAATACAGTGACTCAAATTTTCTATTTTAAATACGTAACTAAGTTAAATTTCGTTACTCCTCAACCCTGGTCATTTTACATCGTCAGTTTTCAATTCACAGTTCAACAAACCTCAGCGTCTGTTGCAGTTCAAATCGCAACATGCAACAAAATAATCACCCAACAATCAGAGCAAAACTTACATCCACGTTCACGTACGACGGCACCTTTAAGAGCAAGCGCGCTGTTCGAGGGTCATACGTCACTTCTGCCATCCGAACGAAGGCTGTGCGATGATGCTGGATCGGTTCCCGCACTCGACGGCTCTCTAAATGGGGTCTAGTTTACTCTTTTCTTTTCATCTCTTCTCTTGTTATGGTGGTAATTTCAAGTTCACCTCCGCTGCTGCCCGGGGCTGACAGTACCTCTGTGTGCCCTCCGTAATTATAGTCAGTCCTCCCAAAAAACGTGATCCCTGGACTTTTGTCCGTCAAGTGTCGTGACAGAGGAACAAAAGCACCTGCAATTTAACTGCAACAAAACTCCCTTTTGTCAAACCCTGAATGATTCCTCTCGCCTATTGGAAATGAGGTCGCCCATTCGGATTCATCATAAATCATTCAATGCACGTCATTACTATACATTTAAAATGGCACATTTTTTGTTCGCTTGGGTGTTCCAACCACGTGAAGATATAAAAGTAGTGGATCATTTCATGTTGCCGTGATTGAACTGATGCCAAACTGCGACAATGATCAAGCTAGTTCATATTTGCTGTTAAATCGTATCCTGCAAACACTAACATATCTCCCCTATATGCATTTTCGCGAAAAGCACTTAATTTCATCATATCTCTACACAGACCGAAGCAAAGCATGCTGGGAGAAATCTGTTCACAAAAAATCCCACAAATCGTTACTTGTTTCACAAAATTAAATACATTGCACAATGCACATAATAAAATTAAGTTGTGAAAATTTTTCGCTGCGTTAATTATCTTATAATTATATACTATAATAAATGAATTGCTGTAACTTAAGCCGTTTGAGTTGAGAAAAATTCTAGAAACATTTTGAGTTCTGTTTGTTATAATCGCACTGTAACATAGAATTGTTGGTTTAACTTAAAGTAAGTTACGGGGTTGCCTTAAAATTGAGTTCATTTAAATTAACAATTTGAGTTGATACAATGAAGGCAACAGAAACTCTAAATATTATGTTATCTGAACCACATTAATTATCTAAGTTGATTTGACAAGAAAAAATGTTGTGATAAATCATGAAAATAATTTTTTACAGTACCATTATTGAGTGTTATTACAGTTAACTAAAGTTAAAACCATAAAAATTGAAATAATATATATATATATTTATATATTTCAAAAAAAAAAAAATATATATATATATATATATATATATATATATTTGAAATGATATATTTAATATATATTTTTTTATATTTTATTTATTCATAAATAATTTTTATATATATATATATATATATATATATATATATATATATCTTTTTTTTTCTTTTTTTTTAAACAAACTTTGCCAAGGCATTTTTCATTTTATTTAGTTTAATTTGATGTACTAAAATAACCAAAATAAAAGTTGATAAAAACAACTTAGGTATATACATATATATATATATATATATATATTTTTTTTTTTTTAATTACAAAAAAACCCCCAAAAATGTAAAACAAAATTTCTAAAACTTTTATCTAAAAAACAGAAAAAATAAAACCCTCAAATCTCTCAAAACTATTAATAAAAGCAATAATAGTAACTCGATGACTAAAATAACATTTTACGAACAAAAATGGTGATTTGTGTCCCGGCACACAGTAATCCACTATAACATGAGCACTCATGCAGCATGCGAATAAAGGGGCCCTCAGGGGCCCTCAGGGGGATCGCATGATTGTCGTTTGTTCACAAGCCTCGTTCAGGATGAAGGAAGCGCATCTCATTAGCTCGATTTCAACAGCACTGAACGTCAGTTCTAACTAGATTTACATTAACAGATGGAAACGGCTTGCAACTGTATATACACTAATCAAGCGTAACATTATGACCTCCTGAAGCTGTTCTGTGGGATCTGCTCCACCATGTTCGCAGCAGAGCCTTTCAGTCCTGTAAGGTGGAGCTTCCATAGATCGGACTTGTCGAGTCAACATCTCAAACTCATGTTGTGCTCCTCAAACCATTCCTGAACCATTCCTGCTTTGTGTCCGGAGCATTATCCTGCTGAAAGAGGCCACCAGGGAATATTGTCTCCATGAAAGGGTGAACATGGTCTGCAACAACGCTTAGGTAGGTGGTTCTTGTCAAAGTAACGTCCACATGGACACAGAACCCAAGGTTTCCCAGCAGAAAGCGTCACACTGCCTCCGCCGACTCACATTCTTCCCATAGTGCATCCTGGTGTCATGTGTTCCCACACCGGCCATCCACGTGATGTCGAAGAACACATGATTCACCCTCTTCCATCGCTCCGTGGTCCAGCTCTGATGCTGGAGGCTCTTTCGGCGGTGGACAGGGGTCAGCTGGGACCGGTCTGCTGCTTCATACTCAACAAACTGATGCTCTGTGTGTTCCGACACCTTCAGAACCAGCATTAACTTCTTGAGCAGATAAAATGGTGGATACAGGGTTATGATTGGTCAGATCGCCTGTCAATCAAACTCAATTTGAGCTACAGGTATATATATAAATCACAACATCATTCTGCTCAAATCTACTTCTCTAATGAGAAAATGTTGGTCATCGTGTTGACTGCAATGCCAACGTGGATCTGTGCACGTCTGCAGCAGAAGCTAAATGATAGTTAATTGTTCGAGTGACTCATTTAAAGTCATTTGCATGTGCTGAAGTTTGTGTTTGTGTGTGTGTTTCACACTTTGGTGGTGTGAACGCTGCCTTGAGTCGCCTGTTTTCTTTCCAGTCGAGATCAGAAAACATAAAACTGCTTGCTTGTGGTTTTGTCACTGCATTAGAAGCAGATACACATCTGATAATGTAAAGATCTTCTGTGGGGATGTTGTGTCAGATGTTCCACCTTCAGGTCCGTTCACAAAATCCTGAACCATTAAATAATGATCAAATGCACCGAGCCTCTGGCCAATCGCTCGATCAGGTCTTAAATCAGTGCCTGTCGGGTCCAGCTGCGGTCCGGCGCTGTTCTGACCGGTGTAACCCAACGGCTCTGAGACGAATCGGATCCGGAGGATCACATACATCACTCTCTGTGAGCGTGTGCCTTTGCCTCTCGTGTCCGCAGGAAATTAACTAAAGCTGCGGGAACGTTTCAGGAGAGCGTTCCCTTCGTTCTTTCATCGAGGGTGCAGGTTCACGTCACACCGGTTTGGATCACGCAGAGGGAGTGTCGAGGAATTCGCAGCGTTGCGCTGCCGTACGGTCAGGGGGAAGGAGGATTGACCTGTGCTTGACCTTTTGACCCGCCAGTGTCCAGGGAACATGATTTTCAACGAAACGTCCTGCGCTGCAATGCACACATTATAGACGGAGAAGCGCGTATCGCAGTTATTATATATATATATATATATATATATATATATATAAGCAGGGTTGGGGAGTAACGAAATACAAGTAACTTAGTTACGTATTTAAAATACTGTATTTCATTACTGTTACATTTTAAATGGGTGGTAATCAGATTACAGTTACATCTGAAAAGTGTTTTAGATTACCAAAGTGATTACTTTGAGTTTTAATGTAATTTAAACAGCGATTGGTGATTCTCTGACTCTGACCGTCTGAAAAAGAGGAGTTAAGATTCATCAACATTTTAATACTTTTAAGAGGATCATAAAAATGTTGTTATTTTTATTTAGTTCTGTCCTGAACAAGACAAAATGACTGAATTTATTTAAAAAAAGTTGCCCAACTGTCAACTGAACTGTCCTGTCATGACCTGATGATCCACGACTGTTTTCATGTTTTGTGAGTCATTGTATTATTCACTCGACACTGCAACTTTTTCTCACTATTTGTTTTTTTCCCTCACAATTGTGAGTTTGTGTTTCACAATTCTGACTTCTTTTTCTCACAATTGAGAGATTTAAACTCACAATTGCAAGTTATAAAGTCAGAATTGGGAGATATAAACTTGAAATACTGACTTTTTTTCTTGCATTTGTGAATTTAGTATGAGAGTTTATATCTCATAATTCTGACTTTTCTCAATATTGTGAGTTTATATCTCATAATTCTGACTTTTCTCAATATTGTGAGTTTATATCTCATAATTCTGACTTTTCTCAATATTGTGAGTTTATATCTCATAATTCTAACTTTTCTCAATATTGTGAGTTTATATCTCATAATTCTGACTTTTCTCAATATTGCGAGTTTATATCTCATAATTATGACTTTTCTCAATATTGCGAGTTTATATCTCATAATTCTAACTTTTCTCAATATTGTGAGTTTATATCTCATAATTCTGACTTTATAACTCACAATTTCAACTTTATATCACGCAATTCTGAGGGAAAAAGTCAGAATTGGGAGATATAAACTCACAATGACCTTTTTTGTGTTTGTTCCACACTTATTAGTATTCCAAAGTATTCTAAAGTATTTAGATTAAGTTACTAAATTTGAGTAATGTAACGAAATACGTTACAAATTACTTTTTAAAGCATGTATTTTGTAATCTGTAGTGAAATACACTTTAAATGTAACCTACCCAGCCCTAGTCATATAATATCACTTATTCATCAATATTTCTCTAAACGTGCAAACTAATGGATTAGCGTGACTCACGTGATGGAACAGGTTTGACGCTTTTTACTCGCCTGGAACATTTCCGTCGTAAAGCAGTGATTAATCACCGTAAATATGAATATTTTTGATTCAAAATCACGTGAATAAATGTAAACAAGCAGTGCGCGCGAGCCGGATCAGAAAAAGTGACATGAGTGACTCTGCAAAGTTGTGGCGGACTCTCCTCACAGGAATATATTAACACGAGTACTTAACCTCTTTAATATGGGTTTAACCTCATTTCCATCTGGTAATTAAAATACCCACCGGACATAATGGAGCGTTACTCTCCCCTGTGTCTCGCTGCTTTATATTTGTCTGCCTGACTTAATGTTTGAGAGATGAATATGAATGTTCAGTTGCATCGACTCACTCAGAAGAACTTGTTTTCTTTAGAAAACCATTAAAGTTATCAGGGTGAATCACTAGAAAACACGTCCGAGACCAAAGGTCATATTTATTCTTAAAAATGTAAAATTGAAAAGTGATTATTTTGTTCAAATTCTCTCTGTGAAATGATGCTTTAAAGAAGCCAGACACCAAAATCTTCAAATCATTTTAATTTCCATGAAGAAAATTAGTATTATTTGGGTTGTTTATTAAAAACAACTCTTATTTTAATAACGAGTGATGCTTTCTGGGTTCTGAGAGGCAGTCTGTGTTTGATGATAGAAGTGCGTGTGAGTTTAATCGATATGGGCGTACGGCCAGGTGAATGAATTGAATATTTTTGGTGTCTTCCGCACACGGTGATGACAGCTGGCACGTCTGATCCTCACAGTCAGCTCACAAAGTGGGTTTAGAGGAGCTAAGAAATCTGATTAGCCTCTGAACGGAGACCCGCAAACCTGATCGATGCATCGCGTGTCGATCAGACGTCACACGACAACAGAGACCGCTGGAAGTTGCTTATATTTTAAGAATCAACTTTGGTTTTGAATTTCCGATTCTGCTTATCGATCGCCAGTTTCGATTCCAGCGAGGGAAAAACATTCAAATCAAAATATTTTGTGCCTTTTGGCAAAATCAGCAGCCAAAAACACTAACATTTTCCCTATGGTTTCAACAAAAATACCAGAGCAAAAACAACTGGACTGACTAATATAAATTTCAAGCATTCTTAAAGGGTTAATTCACCCAAAAATGAAGTTTCTGTCACACCCGTAAGATCTTCGTTCATCTTCAGAACACAAATAAAGATATTTTTGATGAAATCCGACGGTTCAGTGAGTCTCTATTGATAATGAACACTTTCAATGTCCAGAAAGACACTAAAACATATTTAAATCAGGTCATGTGACTACAGTGGTTCAACCTGAATGTTATAAAGTGACGAGAATACTTTTTGTGCGCCAAAAAACGACTTTATTCAACAATATCTAGCGATGGATGAGTTCAAAACACTGCTTCACAAATCTTTTGTTTCGAATCCGCAAAAATTTAATGCATTTAATGGAAATGTTTTTTTGTTGGTGTGAACCGGCTAAAAGTTTTCTAAATCTAGTCTGTTGCCGATTTGGTGGTTTTCTAGCCGCTTAGATGTCACCTGCCGGCGTAAGAAACGTCCTTTATGCGAGACCCAGGCCCAGACGACAAACATGGAAAGAGCTGCTAAATCTTGAACACCTGACACTGTTCTCAAATGCCAAACGAGCCTCCCATAAGCCCAAAGGCGACTCTGCGAAAATAAACATTGTGCTTTCCTCAAAAACTCCCTGTGTATCAGATATCACAATATGAAAGGCTGAGACCTGCTTGACTCTCTCAGCTCTATATGTCATGTTTTTTCATTCTTTTTTTGGGGAAGGGATTAGCGGTAACCATAGAAGGGGGGAGAGGCACATGGGCGACTAACCGGCTTTTACAACTCTAATGGACGCGCAACAGCTTTGAAAGTGCAGCGCGCAGTAAAGTTAACAGCCGAGCAAGGAAATGTAAAAGATTTTATTGCCATTAACAGGGTTGCAGCATCAATGGGGGTCTGAACGAGACCAGAGCAGCTAGTTAGGCTTCAATGGCCTTTGAAATGTAGGAATTTGAGTCGGGACTCTAAAGCTAGCTGTGCGATGTGACTTTGGAAACATGATTGGCACATGAAAACAAAAAAAAATGAGCTGAAAAGTTATCCACTGAACTCCTTTGACCTCAATAATTACTTGAGATTTTAAGGTAATATTTCAATATTTTAACCACACATGTGCATGTTCAGGGTTCCCAGTAAATGGTCACATGATATCCAGGTACAATTCTATTTATTTAGTTAGAAATTATTTTATTTTATTTTACATCGACTCACAAACCCCTCATGAACCCCACTGAAACCCTGGCCAATAGTCAATGTTTTTTTTTCAACACGACACGTCAAAAAAAGCCACACTGGACACAACCGTGTCGATCACTGGATGTGATGATGTGAATGTCGCAAATCCATTTGTCCTTCGTGTCAGAAATAGCGGAGACACTTGGAGTACGTCAGAAATAAAAACGTAAAAAAGTAAATAAATAAAATACTGATGATGCATATGCGTTTTCTTTCTCAACTGTTTACTTTCACATAAGACAAAATCGTCCGTTTTCAAGGATATTTTGACATAATTTTGTGCATATTTGTGCATTAAAGTGCAAGACTCGTACGAGAGCTATCGCGCGCTATATGAGAGGTGCGTGAAAACAACGTGCGGCGCGAATTCTGTTTCGCATCTTCTTAAAAATGCTTTGAAAATGGTTTGAAATCACATTAAAATGTGCACACGCGAATCGATAAGCGGAATCAAAATTGTAATTGTTTAAAAATATCTGATTCTTGACCTTAAAGTATACTTTTTATGTGTACGCGAGGGTGATTTTTGTAACCGTTTTATTGTTGTTGTTGTTGTTGCAGTAATTAGTTTTATCCACAAGGTGGCAGCTGTAGAAAAAGAATACTTAGAACGACACATTAGTTTACTGTTGAGGTTTTGTCTCATCCCGTTGTGCGAGTGGAGACAAAATCACTCATTATAATGGGTTCTATTGTCTTTTGTCAGAGCATAGACTGGAAAAAAAGATGGACGACGCATCTTCACTCTACCATTGTTAAAAAAAAAGGTGTCCAAATATAGAGCCGGGTCTTATCTAGAGGAACCATCGCTCATTTTCTAAAAACATAAATAAAACTTTATATAGGCCTACTATTTAACCGCAAATGCTCGTCTTGCACTGCTCTGTGATGCGCCACGCATGACGTAATCACGTCGGAAAGGTCAAGTGCGACGAAGTATCCAGTATCTACAAAGTGAACGTGTTCACAAAATGAACGTCAAAGACTAAATCAAACGGCTTTTACAAAAAAAGGTAAAACAGTGTGTGATGAGCAGGACGCGAGTGATAATGAGCGCCTCCTGCGCGCTACACCGGTCTCGTGTCTCTCACGGAGGAGCTCCGGAAGCTTAAAAGACGAGCGATGACAGTGAAGGACAAGAGAGGACCAGGCCTGGACTTTATGTTGTGTTTTATTTTGTTTGTGTGGGCGGCAGTCGCCGTGAGGAACTGCCGCCCTTTTACTTTTGTTTGATTGTTTGTTTATTCATTTGATTAAAGTTTTGGTCGAACGTTCGCCGGTTCCCGCCTCCTTCTTCCCGTTCTTAAGAACTGTGTTACACAGTGACGTCGGACGATTTTGAAATTGGAGGAGAAAATGAGATTAAGTTTTTGACCCTACCGCAGTATTTCCGCCTACGTCACATGACCTTTCCAAAGTGATTACGTAATGCAGTGCAAGACGAGCATTTGTGGTTAAATATTTGTGTATAAAATGTGCGATGGTTTCTCTAGATCAGACTCTTATTCCTCGTCTGGATCATGTAGATCCTTTGAAGCTGCACTGAAACTGACATTCGAACCCGTTGAACCCCATTGAAGTCCATTATATAAACCTTCATTTCTTTTTTTGACTGAAGAAGGAAAGACATCTTGGATGACATGGAGGAGAGTAAATTATCAGGATATTTTAATCCTGAAGTGAACAAATGCTTTAAAAATGGGTTGAAATCAAATGCGCACACAGGAATCGATAAGCGGAATCAAAGTTTTAATTGTTTACAAGTATCCGATTCCTCAAAGAATACAACACGCTTGTCATTTGAAAGTGTTTTTTCTCATTTTTGGATCTGGACAAAAGTTGTCAATATATTGAGAAAAATGTTCTTTAAAAAATCTCCTTTTGTGTTGAAGCTGTAAATAATTATTGCAAGAAAATTACAATTTCAGTCTTCAAAACTTCAAAACTGTTTCTTTGTAATTATTTGTGAAATCAACCAGCAATTTCCGAGTGCAATTCATTTCAAAGTAAATCCTACACCAAATTCTTTTCAGTGCATGTAAAAAACATAACGGCATATGGAAAGATGCGAGCCGAAAGTTTTTGGACGACCTACTCCTCAAGTCCCCGAGACCTGGGATGAATAGGATCGTTTTCCCAGCTGCCCGCCATTTCGACCAGGCCAAAGCGGGTCGTAATACCCCGCCAATCTGCTAAATTGATGTCCTCTCAGGAGAAAAAAAATCTTGTCCTGGAGCGAACTACAAGGCAAAGCCAGGTATCTGGTGTCCTGACCTGAGCATTGGAAACCAAGCTTCCCGCTGCCCACAACCACAGGGCCGCCCATTGTTTATCGTCCCTCCTCTCTCAATACAGCCACAGATACAGTTAAAAGCACCAGCCAGTTAACGTGATTAAATTTCTCTGTATCAATCATTCCCAACACAAAGTGTTCGATTGTGTGCCTCCGAGTCGCTCACAATGGACAATGCTCCTCACAGTTGAACTGTTCGTGGTAGAAAAGGTGTCTAGTGCGCTGTTTTTGTTACCTGCTCTCTAGCCTGTGAAAGCAATCTCACATCAAAGAAAAGCCATGCAGGTAACACAACGCCACATCAGTGCTAGCATGATGGCGCTGTGTTTTCGTCTCGCATGCACTTATACGTGTCCTTCGCATGATGCGACGACCCCGTACGACTCGGAACATCAAAACGAGCCGGTCAAAGCCACAACAAGCCATTGTGGATCTCGAGAATCTACACACTTGCGAGGGAAAAAAAGGCCGATAAAATGACATTCTAGCTCTCTACACGCCGGGGACAATCGCCGTTTACAGATCACAAAGATACGAGAGGGGGACATTTTCTTTTCTCCGCCGAACACAAAAGGCTCCACTAGTTATTTTAGACCGCTCGCTTACATGGGTAATCTTGATGTGTGAAAGGAAGGGTCCGGTGCTGCGACCCGTGACCCGCGCCTGTACCTCTGGGGTTACGCGGGAACAGTGAGAAAGGCACAGATGTGTGCGAGCGCGCGGGTGCAGCCGAAACGTGCGGCGAAAATCACTTTGTAGCTGCGATTCGCTTCGCTGCACGACTTGACCCGACCGAGCCATAATTTACTTAAAAGTTTCGATTGTTCTCCCATCAAGAAACGCTGGGTTGAAAATAACCCAAGTTGGGTTAAATATGGACAAACCCAGAGATTGGGTTGGTTTGACCCAGCGGTTGGGTTAATTATTGTTTACATTTTACTTTATTGCTTGCTTAAAATTAATAACTGTTCACCTCTAGTAATTATGTATCTGTTTTTATTTTGGGTTCATTTTAAGTCAGCCATATAGTCATTTTTAAACAATAGTTGCAAACATTTAACCCAACTGCTGGGTTTGTCCATATTTAACCCAACTTGGGTTGTTTTTAACCCAACTTTTTTTTTTTTAAAGTGTGCTGAAACACTGAGAAATTGAGCAGGTCAGTTAAAACAACTTAAATGAAATTATTTAAATAAACCTTTTAAGTTGCAAATATAATTTTTTGATGAGTTCTGCTGACTTCATAATGCTGATCAACTTATTATTGTGTGTAATTTAAACTCAAATTTCTGTGTTGATGTTTTTTTAAATTGTTGTAGTAATCTAAATAAATTGTTTTCATTTTCACAGCAGCTTTAGTTTTAGTCAATAGTCTTTTGACTTAATGCATCAATTAAGCATTTCTCTAAAATTTACAAAATTATTATATACTCCTGGAGTATATGTAAACACATTTACACACACTAATAAAAAAGTGTGAAAAAAGTTGAAATTCGGTGTGATCTACATAATCATTTTTCTTCGTCTGAAGAACATTTTTCCCCTATAAATAACCTTTTGTGCATTGGACGTTAAAGGTTCTTCACAGAAGCACAGATGCCAATAAAAACAACTTTATTTTTTAGAGTATTTACTAAAAAACGCATAATTAACGCATGTACACTCTAAAAAATGCTGGGTTAAAAACAACCAGCGATTGGGTTGTTTTAACCCTGCGCTTGGGTTGTTTTATCCCAGCGAATGGGTTGTTTTAACCCAGCGAATGGGTTGTTTTAACCCAGCGAATGGGTTGTTTTAACACAGTGAATGGGTTGTTTTAACCTTGTACTTGTTTTAACCCAGCAAATGGGTTGTTTTATCCCAGCGAATGGGTTGTTTTAACCCTGCGCTTGGGTTGTTTTATCCCAGCGAATGGGTTGTTTTAACCCAGTGAATGGGTTGTTTTAACACAGTGAATGGGTTGTTTTAACCTTGTACTTGTTTTAACCCAGCAAATGGGTTGTTTTAACCCTGCGCTTGGGTTGTTTTATCCCAGCGAATGGGTTGTTTTAACACAGTGAATGGGTTGTTTTAACCTTGTACTTGTTTTAACCCAGCAAATGGGTTGTTTTAACCCTGCGCTTGGGTTGTTTTATCCCAGCGAATGGGTTGTTTTAACACAGTGAATGGGTTGTTTTAACCTTGTACTTGTTTTAACCCAGCAAATGGGTTGTTTTAACCCTGCACTTGGGTTGTTTTATCCCAGCGAATGGGTTGTTTTAACACAGTGAATGGGTTGTTTTAACCTTGTACTTGTTTTAACCCAGCAAATGGGTTGTTTTAACCCTGCACTTGGGTTGTTTTAACCCAGCGAATTGGTTGTTTTAACCCTGCACTTGGGTTGTTTTAACCCAGCGAATGGGTTATTTCAACCTTGTAATTGTTTTAACCCAGCGAATTGGTTGTTTTAACCCTGTGCTTGGGTTGTTTTAACCCAGCAAATGGGTTGTTTTAACCCAGTGAATGGGTTGTTTCAACCTTGTAATTGTTTTAACCCAGCAAATGGGTTGTTTTAACCCTGCACTTGGGTTGTTTTAACCCAGCGAATGGGTTGTTTTAACCCTGCACTTGGGTTGTTTTAACCCAGTGAATGGGTTGTTTCAACCTTGTAATTGTTTTAACCCAGCGAATTGGTTGTTTTAACCCTGTGCTTGGGTTGTTTTAACCCAGCAAATGGGTTGTTTTAACCCTGCGAATGGGTTGTTTTAACCCTGTGCTTGGGTTGTTTTAACCCAGCAAATGGGTTGTTTTAACCCAGCAAATGGGTTGTTTTAACACGAAGAAAAATGACCATGTACATCACACCGAATTTCAAGTGTGATGCTCCTCAGAAGGTTGTCTATGTAGACAGCGAGGCAGCACACTATAGTGAGGTTACATGGGGTTTAGAACAGAGATCAGGACACATTTGTGCTGTTTTGAATCTGAACTTTGAAGAAAATCACTGATAACACTGTTTCTGTGTGTGTAGGTGAGGGTGAAAAACAACAAAAGACTTGGAATTTTCCTCCCAGACTAAGCCATTTTTATGAGTTTAAGTGTGGGATTAGGGTCAGGGTCATTGCTGGGGTTAAACTGTGGAAGACGAATGTGAAAACGCCTTTAATAGCAGAAATTCTTAGAATTTAAACTCGCCAAAGTCAGAGATTTTATTCATCTTATCGCTCTAAAACTACTACTTCTCAAGGTTTTGTAGGAGCACCTTTTGAGACAAAGTTGAAGCTCTTTAAGGAAGAAAACCTTTTTATTTCATATTCCTGAAGACTAGCACATTACGGTGGATATTTGCAGAGGCATTAATGATTTATTTAGTAAAACGCAGTAGGGAAATGTGCAGTGCTTTGTGCTGTGAGGCAACATAATTCAGTCATGAATTTTTACCAAGGAATTTCAGAGAGACTGCCAAAAAAAATTGAGAGCAGACGCGAAAGAATAACGACATAAATAATATATATAAACTGGGATCTTCTATGTATGTATGCATATGTAACCGCGATTATATACATTACTGCTTTGCGCTTAATAATGCATAAAACAAGCCTTTAATTGATAACCTTGTCCACGTTGCTTTGGACATCGTCGTTTTGTGTCCCAGAGCGGTTTTAACATTAAAACTCTGACTGCTAAAGCAAATTCGTGGCAGATTGGCTTACAATGTGAAGATATATGAAAGGGTGTGGTGTGGATTCTGAATTACAGGTGTGACCCCGCGCCGCTCACGTCTTGCTTGATTTATTGGGTTTGTCGGTCACTAGAAAGAGTTCAAATATGGGAGGTCTGAACTTCCTGTAATCTTTGCCCTCAGCCGACCCCTCGTGAAGAGACCTTGTCTGCTGTGTTTCAAAAGCTAATGCACAACTCAAACAGAGGTCGGCTCGACACAAAGAGCCTCGTGGACCTGTCCGAAAACTAATTAAAACAGCTGCTTAAATCAAAGACATGCTGTATATTCACTAAGATGTCGCAGACGGCTCAGTCACGGGCGGCTCAGACTGAATCGCTGCTAATGCTAAATCTTGCGCTCTTGATCTAACATCATGAATTCCAAGAATCAATAAATGATTAGAAAGATTTTAATGGCTTAAACTTAGCAATTAATCTGATAAGAAGGGTTTAGCTGTCAGAGGGTGAGCGCTAAATTAATCTTCCTTGTGTTTTTGCACGCGTCTGTTACGCTAACTCCGTGTTGACGTTGTTGACGGTAGTTTGATGGTTACGTTACAGGATTTAAAACAAGAAATGACAGCAATGCATGCGATGCTTTGTGCCTGAGTCTGAAGGTGACCGATCAAAAACAAGAGATGAAAATGATATTAAAGCAGTTTGATGCAAAGATCACATGCATTAATTCCTTTTACTGTATGTTGCTTTACAGGTACTCGATCAGATTGTTTTTTTTAGTGTGTGTAAATGTGTGCATGTACACTCTAAAAAATGCTGGGTTAAAAACAACCCAAGTTGGGTGGAAAATGGACAAACTCAGCGATTGGGTTGTTTTAACCCAGCGAATGGGTTGTTTTAACCCTGAGCTTGGGTTGTTTTAACCCAGCGAATGGGTTGTTTTAACCCTGAGCTTGGGTTGTTTTAACCCAGTGAATGGGTTGTTTCAACCTTGTAATTGTTTTAACCCAGCGAATTGGTTGTTTTAACCCTGTGCTTGGGTTGTTTTAACCCAGCAAATGGGTTGTTTTAACCCTGCGAATGGGTTGTTTTAACCCTGAGCTTGGGTTGTTTTAACCCAACGAATGGGTTGTTTTAACCCTGAGCTTGTGTTGTTTTAACCCAGCGAATGGGTTGTTTTAACCCTGCGCTTGGGTTGTTTTAACCCAGCAAATGGGTTGTTTTAACCCTGCAAATGGGTTGTTTTAACCCTGAGCTTGGGTTGTTTTAACCCAACGAATGGGTTGTTTTAACCCTGAGCTTGGGTTGTTTTAACCCAGCGAATGGGTTGTTTTAACCCTGCGCTTGGGTTGTTTTAACCCAGCAAATGGGTTGTTTTAACCCTGCGAATGGGTTGTTTTAACCCTGAGCTTGGGTTGTTTTAACCCAGCGAATGGGTTAAATGTTTGACCCAACCTGCAGAGTTTACTTTATTTAAATTACTGTATTTCTTGCTTAAAATGAACCCAAAGTATGTTGGAAATTAACATTTATTAATATGTTTAATAAATGAACATTATTAATAAGTTTCATGAATAATAATTAAACAATAAACAATCATTAAATTGCTTGTTAATAAATGTTCACCTTTTGATTATTATTGTTGCCTCTAGTAATCATGTGTCTGATTTTTTGTTGATCCATCATTTTTTGGAGTGACTCCGTGTGTGTGTGTCTGTGAACTCTCACCAGTGTAATTTCAGCAAATGTTTTTAGTTCTAATCGATGATGATAACCCTGATTCTCACACGATTAAACGGCTCTTAATGGAAATATTGAAGAAGCTGCTCATCTCCACCTTCAAACGACCAGTGGGAGGCAGACGTTTCCTCACATTCATTACCGTAATTCTGCTGCGATGTGAGCAGAGCGTACTGTAAACAAATGTGGGTTACGTAAACACAGGCTGCGGTGGGCACAAGCGGGGGTGGGTGGGTTTTTTGGGCGGGTCGCTGGGTTAAGAACCTGCTCGCGTCCCCCCTCGTCGTGCTGCGTGCAGCTAAAACAAAAGCCTCTAATTCCGATTTAGTGTTTCAATCCTGCGACACGTTTCTGAATGATTTGACAGGTCAACAAGCAGGGGGCAATCTGTTCACCTCAAGACGTGTTTGCCTCGTTTTACTTGGGTGGATCCAAACCTACGATGGGGTAAACCATTAAACTCAACCACCAGTTCTACAAATGTCTTGCATAATAATACTTTGATTAAGGCCATATCAATTGGATCAAAGGCTCTGTTTACACCTGGTATTAAAGGGATAGTTCACCCAAAAATGATTCCCATGATTAACTCACCCACAAGCCATCCTAGCTGTATATGACTATCTTCTCTCAGACGAACACAATTGGAGTTATATTAATAAATATCCTGGCTTTATAATGGGAGTGAAGCCCAAAAAAGTGCATCCATCCTTCATAAAAGTAATCCGGACGACTCCAGGGGGTTAATAAAGGCGTGAAATGATGGGAAATGAAGTGAAATGATGGGTTTTTGTGAGACAAATATCCATATTTAAAATTGAGGGTCAGTAAAAAATTGAATAATTTTCATTTTTGGGTGAACTGTCCTTTTAAGATGCGCTTTGGTCAGTCAGCTCACAAATACAGGTGTAAACTTGAGCTTTTGACCACAGAGGTAGTCAAACGCATTCGTCCGGATTGTGAGCGCTCAGGTGGATTTGAATGCACAAGAGACCACTTACTGATTTAATGCGTAAACATTATGGGACACGAAGAGGATTTAAAATCAGTTTGAAGATGGAGAAACGTACCAAGCACAGTCTTGACGGTAGCTGCTGCTCTCCGTATGCTCTTCCATCGTCTCCGGTCGCTTTCAAATGTAAATTGCATGAGGTTATTTCGTCAATTAGATCAAAATATCTAAATAAAGCCCATTCATTTACACACCCGTAGACCCTAGAAATCAGGACAGACCAAAGCGCATATTAATACCAGGTGTAAACGCGGCCAAAAAGAGATCTGCATTCATTTTCAAGCCCAGGGACAATGTGAAAGCAAACTCTTTTAAGTATTTAATGATCTGAGTTTGGCTATTTTAAAAAGGGAATGCATGAATGCAATGTAAAAAAGCACTTTCAGTTGGCAGCAGAACAAAACATGAAGCAAAAGCAAAACAATAGTTTTGGTTTTTAATATGATTCGAGGTCTGATACACTCAAATGCAGTGGCGCAAACGAAAACAAGCGTTTATTAGCGCTGAAATCAAAGTCATCCAAAAAATATTGGAGTTCAAATCAACATCACAAAACGATTGGACCAAAGCGCACAGTCCAGCAAGTTCAGATGATTACTTCTAACATGCAACGTCACAAAGTGTTTGTAGGAAGGGTTGACACGTTGAGTTTTTCACGTTTCTTCACGGATATTGTGGGGCGTCTTCATTATTTACACTCTGTGAGACTCATTCATGGTTCTTCTAATGCCTTTATCTAGTATTACTAGAAAATGTGAAGTGAAAAGGTTAGTGTCTTTAGTAATAGAGGTCAAAGGTCACTAATCTGCATCATGTAGCCGCACTTAAAAGTCTAGACCATATCGCAGCTTTTTCTGATCGATTTAGACCGGATGAGACGCATACTAACCTCATTCTGCTTATTTTAATGTGACATTTAAAGGCACAGTATGTAAGTTTCACCGCTAGAGGTCGCACATTCAAAGCAAGTAGCTCGATGACGCAGCGATGGAGCGTGGAATCATGGGAGTTGTCGAATTCACCTCCACAGATTATGGGATTGTCTTTAGCGACAGAATCCACAGTAAATGACAATTAATAATTGTGATCTATAACTAGACGCTACCAGAGATCGTTGGCTTTGACGCTACAACTACTAATTTTTAAAAAAATAAATTTCAGGAAGCACACGGTTTCCATGGATTCTACCAGATTTCCCTGGATTTAAACATGTTGGAAACATTTGGGATAATGTAAGTACATAAGTCAACAAAATATTTAACATCGTTCTAGTGGTTTTTTTGGATGAAAAAATCTTACATATTGTGCCTTTAATGTTGAGTCTAGGTGAAATCAAACGCACCTCATTTTATGTTCCTGTTTAGGTTTGTAACAATACATAATATATATATATATATATATATATATATAAAATATGTATCGTGGACAGTTTAGTCAAAATGAGATTTAATTTATCATAAACCCAGAAGGTCACACATTTAAGCTTCAAAGTTTTATTATTGTTGATCGATTAAAAAATATAAAATATGGATTCTTCACAACAACATTTTTAATTCCAAACCTGATGCAATAAAATTGATCATTTTAATGCACAGTATTATTTGTTAACTGTTTATTATGTCTTATAAGTAATGTATTTTTTTTTTTTGAATATCGTATTGTGAGATCAGTACATTTTTAATCGGATTTGTCTGATCAATTCCTGATCCAATTCATAAACTGCACTAGCACACGTATGTTTCCGCTGTTACATAACACTTTAGTTTTTATTTTATTTTTGGATGCAGCAGGATCACACCGCTGACTTTTATCTCTCCGCCCCTCCCGCTAAAGCGGGGCCGAAGAGGCCACTGCCATTCCCGTCCCACCTGCAGAGAGCAATATCCTAAATCCATATTAGTGTGCTTCCCAAAGGCTTTGGCCAACAGATGGTTCCTCAAATCCCCTGGTTTCCTCCGAGATGGGACATGTGTTCATAAAAACACTCAAATTTCTTCTCCAGGATGGATTGATGTTTTTACTCCGAAAGTACCCAGGGGAAACTGGTTGCTCTTTTACAGCTTAATGGAGCTCTCAATTTTAGATGTCGCTCCTAAAATTTGTGAGGCGAGATAAAAACAGCCAATAGTTGTCATAAAGTAAGAGAATGATGATGAGAAATGTTTAGCTTCATAATAACTGACTTCTGAGCACGGTTTGTGACATTGAGATCTCTATTGGGATATTTCTTTTCCGAAGAGAAGCTCTTCACCGCTGTGGGATCTCATTTCAGAAGTTCTGATTTTTGTTGAAAACAATTTAACAGACTCGATTGCAGGTACATCGTGACGTTTCATGCATCTTCTGTGGACAGGTGATGAACACGTTGAGGTTATCCGGCTCTCTCCGCTTTCCATCAGCGTCCCGGTGGTCTCTCGCACTTGAGTTTGAGTCTGGAGTTCCTCACGTCTCTCCTTCCGTGTCCCCCTGAACAGACTTCAAGCGCTCGGTCTCGCATACCTGCGCCATCAATCTACAGCTTTGACTCGTTGTTTGCAGATATCTGAAACCATCATGTACCTCGCGCGAACTGACAGCGGCCATTTCACAGGTCATCCGTCACAGCGGAGCCTGTTTTTCTCATTACGTTTGAGGCAGGGACGTGAGTGTTAAAGGCATATTTTCCACACTGCAAAGCCGAATAAGTTGGCAAAACTCAAAAAATTTGAGGTGATCAGTTGCCTCAATTTTTAAGTAAGAAACTCAAAGTTTAAGTTAGCAGAACTTGTACTCATACATTGTTCTTAACTTGAAATGTATGGATCACACATTTAAAGGGGACCTATAACGCCCCTCTATAAGTCTCTTCTGGTGTCTCCAGAAGTTTCAGCTCAAAATCCTCCACAGATCATTCATTATCGCTTGTCAAATTTGGGTGTGAGCAAAAACACGCCGTTTTTGCGTGTGTCCCTTTAAATGCAAATGAGCTGCTGCTCCAGAAGAGGGCGGAGCTTTAACAGCTCAACAACAACAAAGCTGGAGAATCTCACGCAGACAAAATGAGGAAAGTGTTCAAACTGATGGAGAGACTCAGGAAGAAGTTTCTGAACGGTTAGTGGATAAATTGATGTAGTTGCTGTGGAGTTGATCAACTCATCACTAGCATCACGTTCATCTTTTTTCCTTGAATCCACCCTCGTTTGTGAAGCAGTCCGGCGTAAAATGACGGCATCAACAACACTCGACTACAACAACTCTAAAGCAGCCTGACATGGCCCCGCCCCCTTTGTAGCATGTTCTCGGGGGCGGGGTTTATGCAAATTTTGCATTATATATCATTACATATCGCAGATATCTCCCTTTACATTGAACTTTGAATCTCCCACTTGACATCAACTTGAAAGAAAAAGAAAGTCCTAAATAATCAGAAAAGTTAGACGTTAGTGTCGCAGATCCTGGTTATGATGGAAAAGGGATTGGACATTGCAGCAGCTTGAAGTTTTCTTTTGGGAGTCGTGCGCCTTCTCCTGACATCTGAAAAGGATGCGACTTGAAGTCTGACGGCTATTGTTTCGTTAGTCAAGGGACACAATATTGAACTGGGATCGATTCCAACCTCGGACATTTTCTCTTTGTCTCCCATTATGATAATCTCAGATCTTGGCTCAGAAGATACTCGTCTGGGTCTGCTAAAATTCCCACTGGGCTCAATGCAATTTCCCCACAGATACCTCTGCAATTCCCTCCCATGCATTCCTCCCCCCCCCCCTTTTTTTTTTGGGATGAGGGCACATTTTTTGCCCATGGTAGGTTGCATTTGTAGAAGAATCTACTGTGCCTTAAACAACCTCTGAATTCATGCCAGCAGAGAAGAAATCTAGTCTACTGAACCACATTTGTTTTGAGTTGAGTTGTAGGATAGTAAATCTGCAGTATGACTCGAGGACACAAGGGTTTCTTCACAGTCCACGTAGTTTAATCACATCCAAAATTGGCCTCCTCGCTCTCTCAGGACCGTTTTTAATGGCAAACTTGATGACTGGCTTTCCACGGAGAGTTCTGCGTTTTAATCAGTGAATTGTGCGGCCGCGTTGACAGGCGTAATGGGACGTGATTGAGTTCTTCAACAGGTTGTGTTGGGTCAAGGCATCTGTTGTGGCCCTCAAGCCAAACCCACTCAATGCCACCATTGTCCTCCCCCAGCGGCCTTAAGATGCAAAAGTTGCTATTGTGTTGTTTCTAGGTCAGCTGATACACTTTGAATATGAGATTAGCCTCGGAAAAAATAATACGTGTTTGGACATTGTCTGTTATGCACAAAGACGGGTGTTAGTTCTGCATTGCTGCCCTAATAATGTACAGTCTAAAAGTTCCCTTCTTTGCTAATTACTTACCAATTAGCGAAGGAAGTCTGGCACGCATTCCTTAATACTCAGGGTCTTTGTGGCATCCATTAAAATTCAGGATGATGTCATCATGTTTCCATTCCCCCGTCGTCATGCGAGCCAGTGTTTTTTTTTTGCTTCAGGACACGGTAACGCTTTACAGTGAGGTCATTTTTTCACATTTGGTTAATGCATTTACAAGATATATTTTTAAAGCATTTATTTATTTTTGTAAATGTTAGTGTGAATAATATTGTTTACAAATTCAGTGTATTAGTAAATGTTGAAAAATAACATTGACTAAGCGTAATAAATGCTGCAAAAAGTGTGTTATTTCATAGTTAGTTCGATAGCGAATGTTAACAAATCCTTTAATTACATTAAAATGTTTACTAATTTACTTTGTACATAAGATCATGACCCGTACCAGAGTACCAGAACAGCACCAGAATTGATTTTAAAAAACATGTAAACAACTGAATATGAAAAGGATAATTTCTTTAAATGCAGAAATTGGATTTGCCCATTTTTAATATAGTCTGGGTCATATTTTCATTGACTTTTTGTTGGTTTTTGATGATGAGGACACGACTCAACCCGTCCATGTTGTCTTCTGTATAAATTGACGAGCTTTTATCGAGTGACATTTGATTGGATGCTCTAGTACTATATTTTGCTGTCCTGACTACGCATCATCATAGTATGGTATAGTTGCATTTGATTTGCATTTAACCTTGTTGTTTGTTTTTTAATTTGTATTGTTTTTTCCCCTTGAAGTCGTGTGACCCTGACAGACCTCAGAACAGACCTATGACCCTTTTTTTTGGGGTCACAACCCACCAGTTAAGAACCACTGGTGTAAAGATTTGGTGAACACGCTATTATTTCAAGCCAGGCGGTGGCAAGTCGATGTTCACTCCCATTATAAAGCTTGGAAGAGCCAGGATATTTTTACCTACAACTCCGATTGTGTTCGTCTGAAAGAAGATAGTCATATAAGTTGGCTTGAGGGTGAGTAAATCATGGGATAATTATCATTTTTTGGTGAACTATCCCTTTAAGTATCAATTTTGTCTCTAAATAAAGACTTTTGCAGGTGCTCATCTGAGACATCATTCATCTGTTCTGAAACTATAGAGAAAACACCTGAAAAGCAGGTGAAAATGATCTAATGTTTAAAAATGGAAAAATGGGTTGTTTTAACCCCAAACTTGGGTTGTTTTAACACCGCAGTTGGGTTGTTTTAACCCAGGGGGTTGGATTGTTTTAACCCCGCGGTTGGGTTGTTTTAACTCAGGGGGTTGGATTGTTTTAACCCCGCGGTTGGGTTGTTTTAATCCAGTGGTTGGGTTGTTTTAACCCAGCGGTTGGGTTGTTTTTAACTCCGGGGTTGGGTTGTTTTAACCCTGCGGTTGGGTTGTTTTAACCCCGCGGTTGGGTTGTTTTAACCCAGCGGTTGGGTTGTTTTTAACTCCGGGGTTGGGTTGTTTTAACCCTGCGGTTGGGTTGTTTTAATCCAGTGGTTGGGTTGTTTTAACCCTGCGGTTGGGTTGTTTTAATCCAGCGGCTGGGTTGTTTTAACCCTACGGTTGGGTTGTTTTAATCCAGCGGCTGGGTTGTTTTTAACTCCGGGGTTGGATTGTTTTAATCCAGTGGTTGGGTTGTTTTTAACTCCGGGGTTGGATTGTTTTAATCCAGCGGCTGGGTTGTTTTTAACTCCGGGGTTGGATTGTTTTAATCCAGTGGTTGGGTTGTTTTAACCCTGCGGGTGGGTTGTTTTAACCCCGCGGTTGGGTTGTTTTAATCCAGCGGCTGGGTTGTTTTTAACTCCGGGGTTGGATTGTTTTAACCCCGCGGTTGGGTTGTTTTAACCCCGCGGTTGGGTTGTTTTAATCCAGCGGTTGGGTTGTTTTAACCCCGCGGTTGGGTTGTTTTAACTCAGGGGGTTGGATTGTTTTAACCCCGCGGTTGGGTTGTTTTAACCCCACGGTTGGGTTGTTTTAACCCCGCGGTTGGGTTGTTTTAACCCAGCGGTTGGGTTGTTTTAACCCCGCGGTTGGGTTGTTTTAACCCCGCGGTTGGGTTGTTTTAATCCAGCGGTTGGGTTGTTTTAACCCCGCGGTTGGGTTGTTTTAACCCAGCGGTTGGGTTGTTTTAACCCAGCGTTTGGGTTAAATGTTTGCTTCCCAACCTGCTGGGTAGTTTTATTTTACTCAACTCTTGTTTAAAAATTACTGTATTGCTTACTTTAAATCAACTCAAATTATGTTGGATGAATATGTTTAATAAATGAACATTTATTAATACATTGAATAATAATTAAACAATAAACATTTATTGAATTGATTATTAATAAATGTTCACCTTTTGAATTATTATTGTAGCCTCTAGTAATTATGTGTCTAAATTTAATTTCCAACCCATTTTGTTTCATTTTAATCCAGTCGTATAGTCATTTTTAAACAATAGTTGAGTTAAATAAAACTGCCCAGCATGTTGGGCAAACATTTAACCCAATTTTGTCCATTTTCAACCCAACTTGGGTTGTTTTTAACCCAGTATTTTTGTCTGTTATAATGTTATAAAGATCTCATTGATTTTCATTACAAGCGTCAGAATTTCATCTCTCTTTTTGACCATATAAATATCACAAAGCACACTAGATATATTTTTGCTTAGTTTGGGCCTTTTTTCCCCTCCATATTCTCACTATATCATACTATATGAGCCATAAAAACCTTATGTATCAAATATGATACTCAACAACAAACATATTAAATATTTAATACTTTGTGTGAAGGTTAATAAACTGATGCACGTAAATCGATTTTCTAACTATTATGTCACGCTTTATAGGATTAAAGATTCTCCGTTGTAATTATCTTGGTAAATGGAGAAAACGCTGGATGTGTCTTGTCATAGCTTTCGGACCTTTACAGCAAGTGTTTTGGGATGGCACAGGTGTTACGATACCTAATCCCTCACACCTGTGCTGTGCGGAGCGTGCCTTTTAGGAAAACCTGTCAACAGACCGCCATATCCCTAAAACCACCTACGGAATCAGGAAAACATGCATACCAAGAAATCACGGCCTCAAATGAAAATTGCATTTTCTTTACATCTTTGCATGGCACAGATGGCATTGAACGGTAAACACCCTGCCTCTAGAAGATGTGTCATAATATTCCTAAAGCCTCGCCGCGGCTCAGGCAACATGTTGCACACTGCGGGATGCCTATTTTTCCACCCTTGTCTTCGTCAGAGAGCGCCGTGACCTTTGCGAGAACGCGCCTCTGTCGCGCAAACCTCCGAAAACAACGTGGCTGTCCTGAAAGAGCACAGACACATTCTGTGTCGAGGTTTCGTTCGAGTCGCTCACCATGAATAAGTCATTTCACGACAGGTCTGCGATGAGGGGAAGAGCTGGCGTGCCGCTTTAAGTATGCATGAGCTGTAATCGGGTGTCGTTTTGTGCCGGCCACCGGGTCCCGAGGATGAAGATTTTCGGGGCTTGTTGCTGCATGAGCGCGCCGGTGATTGCTCTCTGAGTCTGATAGGAACACAGCGGGACGCCGCAGGGATGGCGTGTGTTTGTTGGGCAACTGCACTCAGGACTGAAGCAGCACATTAAGAAGATGACCTAAAGACCACACACACACACACACACACTGAGTCCGGCTGTGTGGACACGGATTGCTCCCAATCTCCGTCCATCCAATGAATGCTGGCTTTTCCATGTGTGTCTTTGGAATCAGCTGGTACACTCTCAGAAATAAAGCTTCCAAAGAACTATTTTTGCGCTATAAAGAATGTTTTGTGCGGTGGGAAAGTTCTTAAATTCCCTTTATTTTTAAGAGTGTCGCGCCGCTTTGGTTTTAAGGAGCCGTAAACGTGAATTACTCTCATTATGTTTGATAAATGTGAGTGTGTGAGATGGATAATGTGTGTCGATGAGGATTCTGAGGTGGTAAAATGTGAGCGAGTGAATGGGTGTGTGTGGGAGCCATATGGTGTGTGTGTGTGTGTGTGTGTGTGTGTGTTGACGGGGTTTTATCTGGTCAGTGTCCTCACATGGCTTTAGGTGCCGTCTCATTGGCGGCTGCTGTGTTTTTCCACAATGTTTTTGTTCTGTGTAAATTTTGTCAAGGAAATTACTGTTCTAAAAGGTTTTCGATTTCATCAACAATAACAAAGACTGTAATTCTGGATGTAAAAAGATAATAATAATAATATGGTATATTTGGCCATTCTCTCAGGACGTTAAATTGGAGTGACAAGAAGTGGAATCTACTGAATTGTAATTCCAAGAAATTCACACAACAGTAAAATTGTCAATTCTGTATTCTATTTTCTTACATTCTACAATCTGTTAGTTTGTTTTTTATTATGCATTGTTTTTATTGTATTTATTGTTCATTATTTTTATTGTTATTGCATTAATTTCATTTATTATAGTGCTGTCAAATCGATTAATCGCGATTAATCACATCTGACAAAAGTTTGTAAATTTGTGTGTGAGTGAGTGTGTGTGTGAGTGAGAGTGTGTGTGTATGTGTAAGTGTGTGTGAGAGTGTATGTGAGTGTGTGTGTATGTGCAAATGTGTGTGAGTGTGTGTGAGAGTGAGAGTGTGTGAGAGTGTGTGTGTGAATGTGTAAGTGTGTGTGAGAGTGTATGTGAGTGTGTGTGTATGTGAGAGTGTGTGTGAGAGTGTGTGTGAATGTGTAAATGTGTGTGTGTGAGAGTGTGTGTGAGAGTGTGTGTGTGAATGTGTATGTGTGAGAGTGACAGTGTGTGTGTATGTGCAAATGTGTGAGAGTGAGAGTGTGTGTGAGTGTGTGTGTGTGTGTATGTGCAAATGTGTGTGAGAGTGTGAGAGTGAGAGTGTGTGTGTGTGTGTGTGTGTAAATGTGTGTGTGTGTGTGTATGTGTGAGAGTGAGAGTGTGTGTGTATGTGCAAATGTGTGTGAGAGTGTGTAAGTGTGTGTGAGAGTGTGTGTGTATGTGCAAATGTGAGTGAGTGTGTGTGAGAGTGAGAGTGTGTGTGAGAGTATGTGTGTATGTGCAAATGTGTGTGAGAATGTGTGTAAGTGTGTGTGAGAGAGTGTGTGTGCAAGTATGAGTGTGTGTGTGTAAATATACAGTATTGTTCATTATTTTTATAGTTATTGTATTTGTTTAGTTTATTATAGAGCTGACATCGATTAATCGCATCTAACATGAAAGTTTGTGTGTAAATATATATATATATATATAAATAGATAGATAGATACACACATATATATTTACAAACTTTTATGTTATATGTGATTAATCGTGATTAATCGACTTGACACCACTAGTTCATTATTATTTCATTATTAACAAAAAAACCATAAAAATACATCACTGATACAGTAACACAAATTCACATTAATAAAAAAAAACATCAGCATTCAATGCTTTTCTTAAATGAAGAAGACGCGAGTGAATATGCAAAAGAGTTTCTGTGAACCCCGCTAATGGGAAAATCATTTCATCCGTAAATACATAAAGATTGAAGACAGATGCTGATACTCTTGATTCGGCTTTTGTTTTATCGGAACAATGAGAACGGAGTGGACGGCGGTGAATAGAGCGGCTGCACATTTCGCCTTTAAGCGCATCTGTGCACACGGGGCCTCGCCGGCCGTGCCAAGAGTCCTGCTTCCACTTTCACACTGTCACCGCCGGCCTCCGCTGGTTTTTTGCCTGATAAATCGGCAGATAACAGGCATAGCCGGTGGCCATTGTTTCGCCGGGGTAAAGTGTTTAAAATGAATTTACCCGGTGAGTGCGGCGAATTCATTTCACATTACGCTTGTCGCTGATGTACAAGGGGCCCGCTCCAAAAAAATGGATCGGGTGGCATGCCAAACTCTGTAATCAGGGTTTCTCGCAGGGCTTGCCGCCTATACAAAGAAGCACAGACAATCAGGTTTGTTAGCTATGCATGCCAATCTGTTACCGTGGTTAAGGGGCAACAGTCGGGGGGGACCGTGCCACGCAGGGGCAACAAGCACACAAATACAATCACGATTCCACGAACTCTCTCACTTGACTCGGTCAAGAATTGCATGCTGTTGCATAAGAAACTGGTCTGCACTAGTGCTGAACCTCCAACTGACCAGTGAGAGCTGAAACCAAACTGATACGAATGATGTATCAAAATCTCTTCCACTTTAACGTCTTGATGTTTGTCCTGAAAAAGACACCAGGAATGTCACATGTCTCCTCTTCACTACAAAATGTTGGGTTACAAACAACCTAAATTGGGTTGAAATGTAATTTTTAAACAATAGTTGGGTTAAATAAAACTACCCAGCACGTTGAGCAAACATTTAACCCAACCGCTGGGTTAAAACAACCCAATCGCTTGGTTAAAGCAACCCAACTGTGTTAAAACAACTCCAACCGTGAGTTAGAATAACCCAAATGCTGGGTTTGTCCATAGTTATTGGGTTAAATATGGACAAACCCAGCAGTTGGGTTGTTTTAACCCAGTCATGGGTTAAATGTTTGTTCAACCTGCTGGGTAGTTTTATTTAACACAACTATTGGTTAAAAATGACTATATTCCTTGCTTAAAAGTATGTTGGAAATTAACATATATTAATATTTTTAATAAATGAACATTTATTAATGTTTGTGAACAATTAAATAATAAACATTAATTAAATTTCTTATTAATAAATGTTCAGCTTTTGATTATTATTGTTTTATGTGTCTGATTTTTAATTTCCAACCCATTTTGTTTCATTTTAATCCAGACATACAGTCATTTTTAAACAATAGTTGGGTTAAATAAAACTACCCAGTATGTTGAGCAAACATTTAACCCAACCGCTGGGTTAAAACAACCCAACTGTGTTAAAACAACTCCAACCGTGGGTTAGAATAACCCAAACGCTGGGTTTGTTCATTTTCAATCCAACTTGGGTTGTTTTTTTAACCCAGCATTTTTTAGAGTGTACAATAATCTAATTACACAATTGAAGGAGTAATTAGTAGCTGCTAGTAATTAATGAATTGATTTTTCCTTACCCAACACGGCTTTTAAGCTCCATTCTGAAACAGCAAACAATTGTTGAGTTAAATAAAACTACCCAGCGGGTTGAGCAAACATTTAACCCAACCGCTGGGTTAAAACAACGCATTCACTGTGTTAAAACAACCCAATCTATGGGATAAAACAACCCATTCGCTGAGTTAAAATATTCCATTCACTGGGTTTGTCCAATTTCAACCCAACTTGGGTTGTTTTAACCCAGTGATTGGGTTAAATGTTTGCCCAACCCGCTGGGTAGTTTTATTTAACTCAACTATTGTTTAAAAATGACTATATTAAAAGTATGTTGGAAATTAACATATATTAATATTTTTAATAAATGAACATTTATTAATGTTTGTGAATAATTAAATAATAAACATTTATTACATTTCGTATTTATAAATGTTCACCTTTTGATTATTATTGTTTCCTCTAGTAATTATGTGTCTGATTTTTAATTTCCAACCCATTTTGGGTTGATTTTAATCCAGACATACAGTCATTTTTGAACAATAGTTGGGTTAAATAAAACTACCCAGCACGTTGAACAAACATTTAACCCATTTAACCAACATTTTTAGTGTACACTTTTAAAACTGAAGTTCTTTAGTAAATTCAACAGTTCCATGAAGATCCTCTTTCCATTCCACAAAAGGTTCTGTATAGTGGAAAAAGGTATTAAAATGTTCTTTTGCACACTATAGGGGCGAAACGAAGGCTCTTTTGAGAACGGAGAGGTTCTTTGGGGAACCTGAAATGATTCGCTACGAGAATCGCCATTTGCAACCTTTATATTTGAGAATGCAAAAGATTCTCTCGTGATCAAATGATCTGAGATGCTGTGCATGTTGACTCTTTGACTTTAGGAGTTCAAGGAGAAACACCCGACAAGTTAAGGGAATCATAACGGAGAACATCCATTCTGAAAAATGCTGGGTTGAAAATGGACAAACTCAGCGGTTGGGTTACATGTTTTATTTAACCCAAATAAAGTTTAAAAATGACTATAGCCTGGCGTAAAATGAACCAAAATAGGTTGGAGATGAAAAATCAGACATAACTAGAGGAAACAATAATAATTAAAATATGAACGATTTAATAAATGTTTATTGTTTAATTATTATTATTATTATTATCCATTAAACTGATTAATAAATGTTAATTTCCAACATACATTGGTACATTTTAAGCAACAATGTAGTAATTTTTAAACATTTAACCCAACTTGCTGAGTTTATCCATTTTCAACCCAACTTGGGTTGTTTTTAACCCAGCTCTTTTTGGAGCGTTAAGTCCTCATGCGATATGATGAAAGAATAATACTTGAATTTTAATTAATTGTAATTTTAATACCATTTTCTTTTTGACATTAAAGTAGATGTAGTTTTTATGAATGATTTTAATCATACATTCTAAATTTTGCAGTTAGCTAAACGTGAAGACACTTAACTTAATAATAAAATGTATTTTAGAGGTCATTTTCATGCATTTTTATACATTTAATGTCCTGGGGACATAAATGTTACCCATTCGGTGGAATGTCCCTTAAATAAAAGCACATTTTATAATAATAGTAGTCGAGCGATAACACAAATGATGTCGTAGTGATGAAAATGTGACTAGAAACGAAAACTTCTTTGTCCAGATTTTAGCTCTGGACGTTCATCAACCAAGGAGGATCGAGTACGGTGAGGTTTTAGTCATTTATCTGACCATAATTTGTCTTTAAGCAGTCGTCATTTGTCTAAACTGGAAGTGTGCATGCCGAAATTCATCATCGTTTCTGTTTGTTTTCCCACAGATTTTAAAAAGCAGGTAATCAGACCTGTGAATCTTTTGCAAAGCCATTTCATCACGCATATGTCATTATTCTAGTGGTAATTTGTTGCTACAGACTCTCTCTTTCACCAGCAAAAGAGCCTCTGATTTGTAAACCCTTTCATTGGCTAGTGGTTTTACCGCGGTAAAGGCCAGCGGAGGGATGGGGAGGCCGCTCATAATGGACTGCTGTGTATGGGAGGGTCGTGGGAAAAGCATCGCCATGCTGTTATTGTGATATTTCAACCAGGACTCGGGACTGACCCTCCTAAAGACACATTGTGGTGACTGCCGTGCTAATGGGGAGCCGCTCGCTGAGACCACAATAGACGCATCTCCGCGAGGAGGCCTCCCCCACCTCAGTGGCCATGCGAAGGTCGCGCGAGGACAGGCTGATTTTAATGCAGTTAGTAGGTGAATGGGTTTGTGCGCTCGCTTAATGGACGAGTGGCATCATTAGGAACATCAGACGTGGTTCTGCGTCGCCGTCTTGGCCTCTGAGGGTCGACGTAAGGCTTACGCTGTCGTCGGTGAGTGATTGTTGGCGAATGTGGTTTTAGCCAAGAATATTAGTGTTCGATGTGATCAATGGATGTGTTCACAGTGTGTGTAAACAACCAGCCTATAATGGTTTATGGTTTTTTATAATCCCCATAAACAGTCTCTCCGAACCAGTTTTCAGATTTCCTCATACTGTTATGTAAGAAGCCCCGCCCACGACCGGTAACGGACTCCGCCCCGTTAGCTTAGCTCCTCCCCTCAGTGAGCTGTACAGAGTCCGCCATGTTTAGAGCATTTAACAGCAGCATTCAAGTAAGAAATGTGTTATTAAAGCTACTAAAGTTATTCAGTGAGTGATTTTCTGTATTTCTGTTGTCGTTTGGTTCATATTAACAGCATTTTCAGCAGTTGGTGCTGTATTTGTCGCTGCTAATACACTTTAATCTAACATACACATGCGATTTCTTTCCCTGCTGTTTACGTTCACAGACAAAACCGACTGTGTTTGTGATCTTTGTGTGTTTTTGACAGAACCGTCTGTGTATTTGACAGTTTAAGTGCGATAATACGTGTGAGAGAACTTAGTTTGATTCTCACACGACGAGCCAGAAAACCATATATCAAAATTGTTATGGCTTTAAAACACATGCAGAACTTTCATGATGACAAAGAACTGCAGAGTCACGTGAGCGTGATAGAAGTGATGATCAAAACGAATCGGATGTTGTGAGAGTTTTTGGCAGAGTATCTGAGGTGTACAGGCTCCACCATCTTCTGGAAAGGGGGCGGGGAGCAGCAGCTCATTTGCATTTAAAGAGACATATGCATGAAAACAGCATGTTTTTCCTTCCATTCAAAAATGAGCATTTACAAAAAGCTATAATAAATGGTCAGTTGGGGATTTTGAGCTGAAACAGACACATTCTGGCGACTCCAGAGATATTACATCCCGTAAAAAGGGGCATTTAACACCAGCCAACCTGCCAAATTCAGGTGTATTTCAGCAGTGACTTCTACTGGCCACTTTAAATTTTATAAATACAATTTTCAACTGTAATCTTTTAAAAAGACATCTGAAATAATAAATTAAATGCAATGTAGTGTTGTCAAAAATAGACACGTATCGATACTGAAATATCTTCCGATACTCATTTTCCGCGGAATAGATTCACAATTCCAGCTGCTCTTTCCCTCTCTCTCATCTCTCCGACACACACAACGCCTCGTTTCATTCGCTCAGGATGAATATTATTGGTGTTACAGGGCTTGAATTTCAGCACGTATTGCACATAATTTTACTCATTCCCACAGATTTTGTTCTCACACCCAAAGTGCGCCACATAAATCCGCCTCTCAGTACTGAATTGAGTTCTTTTTCGCTGCGTATTGTGTTTAAACAGTCAAACACACACAAAATAATGTCAAAGTCTTGGTGAGTATTCACATAAACACAGTCAGTTATGTTTGAAGTGAACGTAAACAGCTGAGAAAGAAAACGCATGTGTAACAGTATAATGGATCCGTGCGTCAGCTCTTAAAGTGACAGTAGCCTAATAAACAAATTATGAGATGATATTAAAAATATCTATATGGCAGTTTTTCTCCTTGGTATCGGTGTTAAAATTGTGGCTGAGTGGATAGTAACTTTGAAAAAGAGGCTTAAATACAGAAGAATGAATATTCTGAAGACTTTCTGTGAGCTCTGCTAATGGTAAAATCATTTAATCCGTAAATACATAAAGATACTGATACTCTTGATTCTGCTTTTGTTTTATCCGAACAAGAACTATTATAGTTCAGCGACTCATTGCTCAGATCAAGGTCTGCTATTGCTTTACTTGGTTGATTTTTATCACCTGGCAGATGATAAAATGGACATAAAAACCTTGTGGGTGAATGCGTAAGCTAAACATCTCAGTGGTTTTTAAACACGCTGGAAATCGAACACGTTTCTGTGATGCAGACTGTCGGAGAACACCATGTGGATGTAGTTCTTGTCAAACAAAGAGAAAGTTTAAGTAGGTGTTGGTGTCGTGTTAATGTGCTGTCGCGCGATAATCACGCCGGTCTGTTTGGGTGAAGTCAGGAGTTTGAGCCGCAGCCGGCCGGGTGGTCAGTGTGAGGTCACCGCGAGCGCCTCTCTGCATTGTCCCGTCCACTGACTTTTTGACCTCTCATGTCTCTTCCTCACCATTTGACTCTCTCGTTTCTCCATCGCCACACCCGCCCTGCTTTACGCCGCATTGTCCGTGTCCAAATCTTTAGATCTCCTTGACAAATGCACTAGTACATTTACAAGTCCAGAAGTGATTGAGTGGAACACGACCGAGAAAGGGCGTTTCCAGGCCTGAGGGTGGCCGTTTGTCCATGAAAACCACAGGCACAGACGTCCCATGTGTCACAGCTCTCGGCTTTGGGGCAGAACTCCTTCAAGGTCACTCACTGACGGGTGAAACGCCTCCTTGCCCATTTTTCTGACACTGGATTCCACTGCCGTCCTGTCTGTGTGAATGTTTATGTATAAAGCAGTGGACACACAGACGGTGAATGCTGCGAAATACATGATTAATGTGCGTTCATGAACACCTACTGCTGGACTAGGGAACTATTTAACTAATTGGAAGGATCGTTTAGACCTAATTCGTTATTATTGGTAGTGCGTGTACAGGGCTGGGTGGGTTACTTTTAAAATGTATTTCACTACAGATTACAAAATACGTGCTTTAAAAAGTCATTTGTAACGTATTTCATTACATTACTCAAGTTTAGTCACTTAATCTAAATACTTTAGAATACTTTGGAATACTAATAAGTGTTGAACAAACACAAAAAAGGTCATTGCAAGTTTTTATCTCACAATTCTGACTTTTTCCCTCAGAATTGTGTGATATAAAGTTGCAGTTGTGAGTTATAAAGTCAGAATTATGAGATATAAACTCACAATATTGAGAAAAGTCAGAATTATGAGATATAAACTCACAATATTGAGAAAAGTCAGAATTATGAGATATAAACTCACAATATTGAGAAAAGTCCGAATTATGAGATATAAACTCGCAATTTTGGCAAAAAGTCAGAATTATGAGATATAAACTCACATACTAAATTCACAATTGCAAGAAAAAAGTTTTGCAAGTATTGCAAGTTTATATCTCCTAATTCTGACTTTATAACTTGCAATTGTGAGTTTAAATCTTACAATTCTGAGAAAAAGAAGTCAAAATTGTGAAATGCAAACAAATTGTGAGAAAAAGTTGCAGTGACGAGTGAATTATACAATGACTCACAAAACATGAAAACAGTCGTGGATCATCAGGTCATGACAGGACAGTTCAGTTGTTTTTATAAATTCAGTCATTTTGTCTTGTTCAGGACAGAACTAAATAAAAATAACAACATTTTTATGATCCTCTTAAAAGTATTAAAATGTTGATGAAACTTAACTCCGCTTTTTCAGACGGTCAGAGTCAGAGAATCACCAATCGCTGTTTAAATGACATTAAAACTCAAAGTAATCACTTTGGTAATCTAAAACACTTTTCAGATGTAACTGTAATCTGATTACCTTCCATTTAAAATGAAATATAGTGACTCAAATTTTGTATTTTAAATACGTAACTAAGTTACTTGTATTTCGTTACTCCCCAACCCTGTGCGTGTATTTGTATTTATAATGTGACTGTTTTACCATAACTTTTTTTGTATTTTAAACTGTATAAATATTGATGTTAATGACATTTAAAAACACAGTAATCCTTGAGTTGAGATCTGTCTGTTCTGTCGTTCTAATCTCTTGTTCCATCTTGTTATCATTCGATCATTCTATCGCTCTATCTTTCTATCATTCTGTTCTATCCATTTATCCATCATTCTGTCATTCTATTGTTCCATCCATCTATTGTTTATCCATTTATCACGTTTCTATCCATCCATAGATATCATTCGTATCTTTCTATCTATTCTATCCACCAGATCAAATCAGATTCTAGCATTATCTATAATTTCATCTCTCGTTCTGTCGATGATTCTGTCGATGATTCTGTCGATCTATCGTTCTCTCATTGCGCTGTCTTTCTGTTTAAAGCTTTTTTTAAACTTAAAAAATAGTTTTTCCTGTGACATCTGTGCTAAAGGTCACTTTCGGTATCTCTGCGCTCCGATACGAAGCCCTGACGGGATCCATGAAGGAAAACAATAAACGGCCTTGTGTTTTTAGATACGTCTGGTGAAGATAAAACTAAATCTACAAAATATTAGACACCTGCAGTCTGGGAACCTCCAGATGTCGTACCACAGATTTGTGCTACAAGTTACAGCCGTCTTTTAGCTTAAAGAGAATAAAAACTCATAAGAATAAGTTTAACACGATAGCTTGACGAAGAATTTGTGTTCACATTATCCTTCACTCATCCTACAAGCACCAGGGTCAATATTTATGGAGCAAACGGTCAGATGTGGCTTTGAATGTCAGGATTGTGACCTTGGCTAAACTTCTCGGCATTAATAAGCAATGCCGCTGGAGTCTGACCCCAGAGGTCAAACATATGTCAAGGATAATTTGAGGTCAAATGGAGCTGACCTGATGTAATCTGCTTTGAAAAGCACAAAGCGTTTGCTTGCGTTTAATGATGCTGATGAGTCCGAAGAACCACTGGCACTCAAAAGGGGTTTATTGGACCCTTAATGCTGCATAAACTCACTTGAAAGACTCTGCAAACACACACCTCCTCAAGACAAGACAAATCCGTCTCATTAAGAGAGGAACGTTGGGCGCCAAGGACATCGGCGACAAATTCAAGTGCTTTGGACGTTTTTGCCTATTACAAGTGTTTCAGAACAAACAGTCACTGTTTATAAAGTTAAAATAGAGCAGATGAGTTAAAGTCATGTTCACAGCTGTGTGTTAAATCTTTCTTTCTGTTCCCTCATCTGAACACTCACTTCTATGGACTCAAACCGAGCATTGCACTTCTGGTCCAGGAATTTTGAGTGACAGCTCGGCTTAATATGTCCTTTAGCCTTTATCTAAAGAGTCAGAGGTCAGAGGATTAGTGTCTCAGGTCAAGTATAGCACCTGTGCATCAATATAAACCACACAAAAGGGTCAGTCTGCAAAAAGAGATTTTTTTTGGGTGGAATGCACTAATGGTGTGGGCAAGCTGCATGGGAGATGAAGTTTCTGTATTCGTTGGATGTACCGCCTTCTCTGGTTTCAGTTTTCAGAGATTTGTATAAATGTGTTTTGAAAAGTAGGATTTACTTTGAAACAATTTTCACTCAGAAATTTCCAGGTTTCACAAATAACTAACTAATAATAATACATTTGAAGACAACTTTACAGTGTAAGATGAAAGTAATTATTAGTATGATTGTCTTATTTTCCCATATTTCATATTACCACATCGTTAAGCTCCAAAAGTGACAAAGTCACCAAATTTCTATTCCAAGGCTTCTAAAGTCATGTGACGGCTTTGTGTCGGAACAGGCTGAAATTGAAGTAATTGTTCATGAAAATAGTTTTTTAACACTTTTGATTGTTTTTGAGGGGATCAAGCGTGTGAAAAGTACAAAATCGCTCGTAACTCCCAAACCGTTTGGCGTAGAGTCAAGTGTGTCATATCTCTGGAATCCTTCAAGATGGACACAATACTTGTATTTTCGGATTTTTTCCTTGATCAGAACCAAAATAATGCTGCCAGAGTCTGATTGTCAATAATAATCAAAAAAAAGATGTTTCAATTCATGCTCCCTAAAGGCAGCAAAAAAGTTCCAAGTGGGCGGAGCCAGTTTTACTAAAATGGCTATAACTTGTGAACGGAATGAGATATTTTTCCCAAAATTGGCAGACCTATGTAAGAGGTCATTCTTTGGTCACATGAAAAAGGATGTGGTGACTGGCCACTCTGTGGCGCTATAATAGAAAAAAAACCATGAAAATGGCTATAACTACTTCACCGTTAATACGATTGACTTGAAAATTGGCATGCAGTGACTTTGTCCAAGGTGCCATGACTGTCTTTGAGGACATTAGCATATCTCAAAAAACACGTCCGCCATCAGCCAATGAGGTTTGAGCAGCTATCACACAAAGTTAACGAAGGCCGATCGGAACGAAACTCACTGGGCCAATTCGAAAGAATTGCCTACAACATTCATGTCACATGGTAGAACTCCTCATTCTGAGCAACTTTGCCTCTAGGACTGATGCTGTCCATCGAATCATTCGATAAATATTGGAGATTATTTCAAATAATCTTGGGTGAAAGTTTTTGGCTCAACCTCGATAACTGTTAAAAAGCTTTAAAAACTATATATTTCCAATGGTAAATTGCCTGTATTGGCTATTAATGGTCTTTTCTTTATATGATTTAAGTGGTTACATGCTGGTTAAATACAATATAATACCTTTTTACGCATGTGCTTAAAGGCCTTTTAAAGCACTTGAACCCCGATAATCGCTGGTTGCAGCTACATTTCATTTTATTTTATTTTTTTGTCTTTTTTAGGCTTTGCCAGCCATGGATACTGTGAACGGTCGTTGTATAGAAGACGATTTGAAGATTTTCTCATCATGTGTTTCATGGAAGAAATCAAAACATATGAGTTTTTAACCACATTCATCATTCCGTTAAAGGTGTTCAGCGCGACCGGAAAACTTACATGAACCTTGCGAGTCTGACTAGGGTTACCTTTGTGTGTGTACCTTAACTTAAAGAAACTTTCCCACCCTTTGTTTGGACACTCACAATTAAGGTGGGCATAGAAGCTGGCGAATGCACTCGGTGCCTTAACGCAAGCAGCCATATCCATTCAGGGCTCTGAGAGGGTGTCTCCGAGGGGAAAGGGTTATCAGATACGGACGGTGGGGAAAGTGAAAGCCTTTCTGTGTCTATGTGAGCGAGGCACTCTGGAGGCTGAATGGATATGGCTTTTAAAGGCCTAGATTACAGTAAAGCTGGCCTACATGCTCTTTTTATCGGTCTGTGTCTCCTCAATCACTGGCATCTCTTCTCTCTCGCCCTGTGAGGCCTTCACCGCTCCGGCTTGTCGGCCAGTCAATAGGCTTTGTCTCGGCTAGAATTTAAACAAGTGCCTCGGCCCTCCTTTTCTTCTGCTTTTGTGGAGAGAAGTCGGAGGTAGAGAGCTTGGATCATCTGTGAATCCCATCAGACAAGATGAGCTCGACCGAAGTGTCTGATATGAATGTAAAAGATGGAAGACAGTGACCGTATTTGCTGAAGAGAATCCGGATTGTGCAGAATTCGGGATTGAAGAATCGACTTCATTTCTATTAATGAGTGTGAGTTTGAATTGAATTGTGATGACGGAAAGTGGAATTTACTGAATTATAATTTAAAGAAAGGGTAGCACTTTATTTTACAGTCCTGTTCCGCATATAAATACTATGTACTTATTATAGTAATTGCAGTAACTGGGTAATAACTAGATAATAATATTAATTAATAATAATTAATTAATTATTAATAATAATAATAACTAACCCTGAACCCCTAGACATTCTTAATATTCTGTCTGTCATTCTATCGTTCTTTCCATCCATCCATCCATCATCCACCCATCATCCACAAATCCATTCATCCATCTACCAATCCAATCCATCTGTCCGTCTATCGTTCTTTTGATTTATCGGTCTATCATCCTCTCTATCATTTTATCATCCATTCTATCGTGCTTTCCATCCTTTCAATCATCCAACAATCCATCCATCCATTCATCCATCCACTAATCCATCCACTCATCCATTCACCAATTCATTCATCCATCATCCATTCACCCATCCATCCATCCATCCACCAATTCATCCATCCATCCACCAATCCATCCACCCATCCATCCACCCATCCATTCATCCATCCATCCATCCACCCATCCACTAATCCATCCACCCATCCATTCACCAATTCATTCATCCATCAATCCATCCATCTCTCCACCAATCCATCCACCAATCATCCACCATTCCATCCATACACCCATCCATCCATCCATTCATCCATCCATACACCCATCCATCCATTCATCCACCAATTCATTCATCCATCATCCATTCATCCATCCATCCATCCACCCATCCATCCATCCACCCATCCATTCATCCATCCATCCATCCACCAATCCACCCATCCATTCATCCATCCATCCATCCACCAATCATCCATCCATCCATCCACCAATCCATCCACCCATCCATCCATTCATCCAATCATCCATCCATCCATCCATCCATCCATCCACCAATTCATTCATCCATCCATCCATCCATCCATACATCCATCCATTCATCCACTAATCCATCCACCAATCCATCCATCCATCCACTCATCCATCCATCCATCCATCCATCCGTCTATCTATCGTTCTGTCGTTCTATCATTCTTTTATTATTAATTTTTCTATCACTGAATCTGTCTATCTTTCTAATCATCTAACATTCAGTCCATCTATAGTTCTATCCATGTATTGTTCAAATATTCTAAATTTGTCTTGACAAACTTTGATTTTGTTAAAAACTGTTAAAATAATTTCTTTCAATTTCATTTTGTTTTAATTGTGCTTTCTCACGTTTAAATTCAAGAACTGAAGTGAGACTACAAAGGCCTTCTCAGTTAATTTCTGAATGTTGCAGATACAATATGGAGTCAGTCAGATTTACACATTCCAGCATTTTTGGCGAAACACAGAATATGAAAGAGCAAGCTTTCCTCTGGGAACGCTCCTGGGTAACGTTTCCCAAAAGCATCGTTAGCCTGAGTTGATTTGCCACCAATGAAGCTAAGATCAACTTAGGCTCATGATGCTTTTGGGAAACGAAACGCTACCCAGGTTGAGATCAGGAGGGTCAGTCAGATATCTCCTCCACAACCTTTATGTTCTCCAAACAAAACCTGCTCATCACGACCACGCTTGCTGAAGGGAGGGTTTCTGGATCGTAAGTAGCGCAGAGAAAAGCATGATTTTGAAAAGGGAGAAAGAGTCTAAAGGGTGTTCTGTGAGTCGTAACCTTTGTTCTGTTGGGAAGAGGGCTAATGTTCTCCAGGCTCTCCCATAACAATCAAAAGGGGAGCTGCCCTTCAGCAGCCTGGGCCTCCTTCTCCTCCTGCATTTCTGTCCATTCCAGTCCCACTCCGCTCGGAGAATAATGCCGGCCTTTGTAAATATCTCAACACATACAGAATCTTTACCAACATACGAGGTTGTAATTGACTAGTAGTGGGGATCCCTCGGGAGATGGGCGATTCCTGGAGGATGAATTAAATTACCAGTTAATTGATTCCTTTATTGATGTTTTTGTTCGGAGGGTGAAAGCGGAGGCGCAGTGAGATGTCAACAGTTGTAGACTTTCCTGCGATCTGACTGGAGATTTTCTCACAATAAAAACACACTTTTGAAACCTTGATGTAGTTGAAACTTTTACCGCATTTACAACTAAGCAAACTTTGTTAGCCTTAACTTTGTTAAGTGATTGATGATTAATTCCCTTCAAAAAAAAGTAAAGTAATGGATTAAACTTAATTTTAATGTCATTTAATTACAGTTACTTCTGCTGTAACTACTAAATACTGTACAGACTAGAGCAATTCTATATGAAACAATAGTGTATTTAAAATAGAAATTTAATGATAAATGTTTGTTTTTAATGTAACTTTCTCTCTTTAAATGTTTTGGTCAGTTTTATGTTTTATATTATTTATTTGAAAGAGCGGTTTCATGTCTAAAAAGTACAAAATGCTGGGTTAAAAATAACCCAAGTTAAAACAACCCAATCGCTGGGTTTGTCCATATTTATTGGACAGTCATTTTTAAACAATAGTTGGGTTAAATAAAACTACCCAGCACGTTGAGCAAACATTTAACCCAACCACTGGGTTAAAACAACCCAACTGTGTTAAAATAACTCCAACCGTGGGTTAGAATAACCCAGACGCTGGGTTTGTCCATTTTCAACTTGGGTTGTTTTTTAACCCAGAGTTTTTTAGAGTGTACAATAATCTAATTACACAATTGAAGGAGTAATTAGTAGCTGCTAGTAATTAATTTCTTTTTTTTTTCCTTACCCAACACGGCTTTTAAGCTCCATTCTGAAACAGCAAACAATTGTTGAGTTAAATAAAACTACCCAGCGGGTTGAGCAAACATTTAACCCAACCGCTGGGTTAAAACAACCCATTTACTGTGTTAAAACAACCCAATCTATGGGATACCTGCTGGGTAGTTCTATTTAACTCAACTATTGTTTAAAAATGACTGTATTCCTTGCTTAAAAGTATGTTGGAAATTAACATGTATTATTATTTTTAATAAATGAACATTTATTAATGTTTGTGAATAATTACATAATAAACATTTATTAAATTTCTTATTAATAAATGTTCACCTTTTATTATTGTTTCCTCTAGTAATTATGTGTCTGATTTTTAATTTCCAACCCATTTTGTTTCATTTTAATCCAGACATACAGTCATTTTTAAACAATAGTTGGGTTAAATAAAACTACCCAGCACGTTGAGCAAACATTTAACCCAACCGCTGGGTTAAAACAACCCAATTGCTTGGTTAAAGCAACCCAACTGTGTTAAAACAACCCAATCTATGGGTTAAAACAACCCATTCGCTGGGTTAAGACATCTCAATCGCTGGGTTAAAACATCCCAACCGCTGGGTTAAAACAACCCATTCGCTGGGTTAAGACATGTCAATCGCTGGGTTAAAACATCCCAACCGCTGGGTTAAAGCAACCCATTCGCTGGGTTAAGACATGTCAATCGCTGGGTTAAAACAACCCATTCGCTGGGTTAAAGCAACCCAACTGTGTTAAAACAACCCAATCTATGGGTTAAAACAACCCATTCGCTGGGTTAAGACATGTCAATCGCTGGGTTAAAACATCCCAACCGCTGGGTTAAAACAACCCATTCGCTGAGTTAAAAAATTGCATTTGCTGGGTTTGTCCAATTTCAACCCAACTTGGGTTGTTTTAACCCAGCATTTTTTAGAGAGTACTATAAACTGAATGTAAGGAAGATTGTGACTATAGTAGCAGAACTGTTTTCAAAGCAGTTTTTCTACTAACTAACAAGTGCAAGAGTTGTGTGACTAAATGCAGCTTTTAAACGTAGTTCTGGTTGGTTCGCTCCGTTCGATGTGCGGTGCGTGACATCTTGGACGTGTTTCAGTGTGTTTGTGCTGCTTGTTGTGTCAGATTTGTGTTCTCATGAAACGCTGAGGTTGTCGTCGGTCTGGCGCTTGTGCTCATAATGTATTTTGACAGACAGGCTTTTATCGCCGTGATTCTTTTTCTCACGCTTCCCACGTCATTTCTCACCTCGTCTACAAACGTGCGAGTGTTTATCTTTGTTTTTCATGCTTTCTGTCTGCATTCGTTTGTTGGGTTTGTTTTGGAGAAGTTTAGCTTGTTTTGACTGTGTCCCAATCAACCTAAATTCACCCTATATCTGCACCTTGAGAAAAGTAGGTTACACAAATAAACCTGTTCGGTATCAGAGAGCGTTGTTGTGGATCATATGCGTTCCCATAAAGCTGTGTTTTTACATTATAAGGTGAAGCTGATCAGAGGTCAGTGTTTACCGACACACTCAAGCGTCCACTTGATAATCCTCATTAAACATGTCGAGTTTGGTTTCTGTGTTGAGTTTTCGTGTGATCTGGTGGGTGATGGAGACCCTCATGGTTTGTTAGTTGCATTTTCTGCTTCACAAATGAAGCTCATCACTCGGTGGTTTCGCAGGATCAGCCACATGTTTAGATTTCTTCAAACTGTGCCTCATTAAATGTGTGCGAAATGCTCTCCACATGTGCTTTGATTTCGCAATCGCTCTGTTTTTCTCTCAGCAGCTTCTCTGATGTGGACGTCAGTGATTTTGTCTCACAGTGCATTTTTTATTGGCCGATATCTCAGAGCCGCAGGGCCGAGGACAACAGCGACTGATCAAGGGAAATATCGCGTGTGAACATAGTATTTGTATTATCTGTCGTTTCCGATCGAGATGCAAATTTGTCAAATTATGTGCAAAAAAAAAAAAAAAGTGGAAATATTATTCAACTGTGTGTTCTTGAGTTACATAAAATGCTGAGTTTAAAAACAGTCATTTTATTCCTTTAACCACAGAATATTTCTGCACGATTAATCAAAATAAAGCTAAAATGATTTAAAGTTTGAACGTTTAAAATGAAGAAATGAATACAGATATAAATATTAGTAGGCCTGTTGTAATTTTACAGTAATTAATTATTCTATTTTTTTTAAATGCTTTATATTTTACAATGAAAGATTATAATAGTATTTTTATTTTTTTCAGCTTTAGTAGTAATAATAATAATTATAATATAATATTTAACATAAATTTTTAAAATTAATTATTATTATTATTATTATTATTAATTATATTGTAATTTTAACTATATTATTAAAACAGTATAATAATAATAGTAATAATAATTCATATTTATAATATAATAATGTTTAAGTATATTATTATAACTATATATTATTATTATTATTAATTATACATATTATTATATTATTTATATTATTAAATATACTTTATTTATACATAATGCATTAATACATAAAATATAAAATATATAATTATAATATTATTATAATATAATTTTAATATTTTATTTAGTAATAATAATTATTATTCATAATAATTATAATATTATTTAACTATAGTATTAAAACTGTATAATATTAAGATTAATAATTTTTATTATTATTATTATTATTATTATTTTATAACCTCATTTATACACATAAATCACTACATTTTGGGCAGATTGTGCAGCTCTACAAACAAACACAGCAAAAATGGAGTTTTTAAAATCACATTTTTAATCTCAATTGCAATTTTTATCAGAAAAATTTTTATTTTTCCCTCCCAAATCATGCATCCCTACCACAGACCGTTGATAAACAACACAAACATGATGGAAATGACATTTACTTGTTCAGAAAAGATGATATGTGAAGCATGATAATCATGTTTGTAGATTAATGAATGAGTAAATATCGCTCTCTCTGATATTTTCACATGAATGAAGCTTTTCATATCTTTGAATGTGAATAGACATGAATTCAATAGCGCTGAGTGATTCATGTGGACAGTGTCCAGGAGTGAAATCCATTGATTTTTCTCTAATCTTAGGATAGAGGAACAATAGCAAGTCAACAAGAGAATCGATGCGCTAGTCACATCTGAGAGTCCCATTCAAAGTCACATTTGCTCAGTTTAGTGTACCAGATCAATGGCGGGAGACGATCAAAGACATTCTTCCTGAAGCTTTAAAGGCTTTTGTGTGACGGCAGATTCACCTGTGTTGATATGGGATGCTTTCAGGCCTGTGTGTCGTCACAGCATGTCAACCGTAATGTTCAAAACTGCTCCTGTCAACACCCGACCGACTGTGACCGAGTGTGTTTCTCTCCTGTATTGCCTCTAGAGTTTCAAAAGAGATCAGTCAGAGATCACAATATGCATATTTCTCACACTGACATTCATTTCTGAGCTCTATATGTGCTTTATACTGTATGACAACAATTGACTCGTTTGTCTCTTTATATCTGCAAAGTTACAAGTTCAATGCAAAAGGGAGATATTTTCTGTTTAAGGACTACAATGAGCTTCTTCATGGGTTGGTGACATCACTAACCCTAAAATTTGCATAAACCCCACCCCCGAGAACACTCAACAAAGGGGGCGGGGCCATGTTGTGCTGCTTTAGAGTTGTTGTAGTCGAGTGTTGTTGATGCCGTCATTTTACGCCGGACTGCTTCACAAACGAGGGTCGATTCAAGGAAAAAAGATGAACGTGACGACACATGCTAGTGATGAGTTGATCAACTCCACAGCAACTACATCAATTTATCCACTAACCGTTCAGAAACTTCTTCCTGAGTCTCTCCATCAGTTTGAACACTTTCCTCATTTTGTCTCCAGCTTTGTTGTTGTTGAGCTGTTAAAGCTCCGCCCTCTTCTGGAGCAGCAGCTCATTTGCATTTAAAGGGACACGCACAAAAACGGCGTGTTTTTGCTCACATCCAAATAAGGAAATTTGACAAGCGATAATGAATGATCTTGTGAATGATTTTGAGCTGAAACTGTCTTATTAGTTTAAATTTGGTAGCATCAGATCAGTTGAATATTTCTGGATATTAATCGTCTACATGAAACTGAAGTTACACTCGTCTTTTCATCTCAATTGTATCCACGTGAAACGCTTCTCAAACAAGAGCAAATGTAGGGCGGGGCTTGATTGTGTCTGTGTGGAATTGATTGGATGTGGTTTGCTATTGGTGGATCTCATGTGAGTGACAGGTTGCCCCGCCCTCGTCATCAGGCTCATGAATTTATGATGCGCACTGATAAATCACTTAGAATAAACCCTGCAATATTCCATTAAAAAACAAGAATAAACTCAATTGAGAACTTTGAAGTAGCAACATTTTCTATTGGAGCTGCTCTTGTAGTAAACAGTTGTGTATGTGCAGTCCGTGTGTGTGCGGTCCTGTTAGTGTATTGTATGAGATGATAACCGTGAGTTTTTGCTGGCTGTGACTTTGCTCCGCTGGCAGGCATGTCTAATCCTAAATGCACCTGATGTGTGTTTGTGTGCGAGTGCATCTCGGCCCACTCAGGCTGATGCAGATTGACTTGACGTGCCCGGTGCCCTGCAGCGAGACTCTGGGCCGCCTGACCCCCGGCCCACGCTCCAAATTTGGGGGAACGGCAGCCGTAACAGGCACCATGGGGAGCGGTGTGTAAGGACCTTTCACATTACCCTGGCACAGATCTCTGTTATCATCCCTCCTTCCCGACACACACACACACACACACACACACTGATGACCTCTGCCTGCACTCCTGCATGACGCATCACTCGCTGGCCAATCAAAATACACAGACACAATTTTGTTTATATATACAGTACCATTCAAACGTTTTCTTTTATTCAGCAGAAATACATTCGGTTGTTTAAAATGTTCTATTCTTCAAAGAATCCTGAAATAATAATATGTATTTCCACAAAAATATTAAGCTGTTTTCAACAATCATCAGGGTTGGGGAGTAACGAAATACAAGTAACTTAGTGACGTATTTAAAATACAAAATTTGAGTGACTGTATTTCATTTTAAATGGGTGGTAATCAGATTACAGTTACATCTGAAAAGTGTTTTAGATTACCAAAGTGATTACTTTGAGTTTTAATGTCATTTAAACAGCGATTGGTGATTCTCTGACTCTGACCGTCTGAAAAAGAGTTAAGTTTCATGTTTTCCACTGTTTTCATGTTTTGTGAGTCATTGTATAATTCACTCGTCACTGCAACTTTTTCTCACAATTTCTTTTTCCCCTCACAATTGTGAGTTTGTATTTCACAATTCTGACTTCTTTTTTATCAGAATTTAAACTCACAATTTCAAGTTAAAAAGTCAGAATTGGGAGATATAAATTGCAATACTCTTTTTTTCTAGCAATTGTGAATTTAGTATGTGAGTTTATATCTCATAATTCTGACTTTTCTCAATATTGCGAGTTTATATCTCATAATTCTGACTTTTCTCAATATTGCGAGTTTATATCTCATAATTCTAACTTTTCTCAATATTGTGAGTTTATATCTCATAATTCTGACTTTTCTCAATATTGTGAGTTTATATCTCATAATTCTGACTTTTCTCAATATTGTGAGTTTATATCTCATAATTTTGACTTTTCTCAATATTGTGAGTTTATATCTCATAATTCTGACTTTATAACTCACAATTGCAACTTTATATCACGCAATTCTGAGGGAAAAAGTCAGAGTTGTGAGATAAAAACTTGCAATTACCTTTTTTGTGTTTGTTTCACACTTATTAGTATTCCAAAGTATTCTAAAGTATTTAGATTAAGTTACTAAACTTGAGTAATGTAACGAAATACGTTACAAATGACTTTTTAAAGCATGTATTTTGTAATATGTAGTGAAATACATTTTAAAAGTAACCGACCCAGCCCTGACAATCATAAATGTTTCTTGAGCATCAAATCATCATATCAGAATGATTTCTGAAGGATCATGTGACTCTGAAGACTGGAGTAATGATGCTGAAAATTCAGCTTTGATCACTGGATATAAATTACATTTGACAATATAGTCACATGGGGAACATGTTTTAAATTTTGAAAAATATTTCACAAATTTTACTGTATTTTTGATCAAATAAATGCAGCCTTGGTGAGCAGAAGACACAAAAAAATCTCATCGATCTCAAACTTTTGAAGGGTATATTGTAGAATAGTGTAAATTTCATGTGCGTTTCATAGTACACTAAAAAAATCCTGGGCTAAAAAATTTGAAAAAATGGACAAACACAGCATTTGGGTTGTTTTAACTCAACGGTTGGCTTACATGTTTACCCAACCACAACTATTGCCCAATAGTTGGGTTAAATAAAACTGCCCAGCACTTTGGGAAAACATTTAACCCAACCCATTTGCTGGGTTTGTCCATTTTCAACCCAAATTGGGTTGTTTTTAATCCAGCATTTTTTAGTGAGTGTATATTAAAGTGTAATTGTTTTAACCCAGCATTTTTAGTGTAATATTAGTAGTGTTTGTTTGATATTAAGGACATTTATTTACGTTTTTGTATGCTAAATTATTTTAGCGTACAATGTACACTGTAAAATCAAAAACAGTTGATGTATTCTACAACAATGCGTGTTGTTCACACATTAGAGATGATGTATTGTTGTGGAGTGAATGAGGGTTTCTTGGCTTTTCCTCCTCCTTTACAAATGTTCTTCCCTCTCAATGGATGTTATTGATTTTTGCCCACGGCTCTCTCCTGACCTGACATGCTGAATTTAAAAAAGCCCTTTAATCCAGAAGAAATCAGTCAGTATTAAAAACGATGTCCCTCTGTCGTTAGACACACACAGGAACACACTCGCTAAAGCCTTTCCAAGAACCACAGACTGACTGTGAAGTGAGCCTTACATGATGATTATGACGAGACATTATTTTTGTGTGTGTTGGGGGGTGAAGGCTTGCTTTTGAAGTTCTGCTGGTCTCCTGAGCCTCGGGTCTCTAATAACCCAAATTGAGTTGACTTGGTCGGAAGGGGCGAGTCGTTCCCCGAGGCAGCGAGGTAAAAGATTTAAGGAGCTCAATGAAGTCAAGCATAACCCGTGAACACAAGTCTAATGCCTTTCTGCTTGCACAATCTACAAAACACATAACCAATAAGCTTTTTAGTCCACCTTGAAATCAGTTTATAGAGCAATGGTGTTATATTTTCATGTGAGCTTTTGACGTCTGCATTGAAGAATGATGCATGTGAAAATGTGAGTATGCTTGTGTTTTTATCATGATCTGAGGTAACACGAAACTACCCAAACACTGGGTTGTTACATCTCACCCAGGATCAGCGTAACACGAAAACTACCCAAACACTGGGTTGTTACATCTGACCCAGGATCAGCGTAACACGAAAACTACCCAAACACTGGGTTGTTACATCTGACCCAGGATCAGGGTAACACAAAACTACCCAAACACTGGGTTGTTACATCTGACCCAGGATCAGGGTAACACAAAACTACCCAAACACTGGGTTGTTACGTCTGACCCAGGATCAGGGTAACACAAAACTACCCAAACACTGGGTTGTTACATCTGACCCAGGATCAGGGTAACACAAAACTACCCAAACACTGGGTTGTTACATCTGACCCAGGATCAGGGTAACACAAAACTACCCAAACACTGGGTTGTTACGTCTGACCCAGGATCAGGGTAACACAAAACTACCCAAACACTGGGTTGTTACATCTGACCCAGGATCAGGGTAACACAAAACTACCCAAACACTGGGTTGTTACATCTGACCCAGGATCAGGGTAACACAAAACTACCCAAACACTGGGTTGTTACATCTGACCCAGGATCAGGGTAACACAAAACTACCGAAACACTGGGTTGTTACATCTGACCCAGGATCAGGGTAACACAAAACTACCGAAACACTGGGTTGTTACATCTGACCCAGGATCAGGGTAACACGAAACTACCCAAATACTGGGTTGTTACATCTGACCCAGGATCAGGGTAACACGAAACTACCCAAACACTGGGTTGTTACGTCTGACCCAGGATCAGGGTAACACAAAACTACCCAAACACTGGGTTGTTACGTCTGACCCAGGATCTGAGTAACACAAAAACTACCCAAACACTGGGTTGTTACGTCTGACCCAGGATCAGGGTAACACAAAAACTACCCAAACACTGGGTTGTTACGTCTGACCCAGGATCAGAGTAACACAAAAACTACCCAAACACTGAGTTGTTACGTCTGACCCAGGATCTGAATAACACAAAAACAACCCAAACACTGGGTTGCGAGTCTGACCTGGTTGACCCACTGTTACGTCAACCAGCTAAACTGAGCAGCAAACTGCCTTAGGCTAGTTTGGTTTGAGAACTGGTTTGAGAACTCAAGAAAGGTCTGACATTCTCTTTCTTCTGATGTCTGATGTTTTGAGAACAATCGATTGATAGAAAGTGAAGAAACTCATGGTAGTTGGCGCCGCAGCCCGTGATTCGATTCGATATTACTTTGTCAATATTGATTGATATCTTGAATAACTGCCAGGGAGGGAGAGAAACCAGGTGATGAGTGGAGACCCGGGCTGGACGCTGGGTGCCGTGAACTTCACGGCGCATTATTGACGGTGGAGGAACCCGGTCGAAGCATTGAGCCATTGTTTAACTTGGCACACCATAGCTCCCTGGGGTTCGGCCCATAAAAGGCTTTCTGTTACTTGCTGGAGTGCTTATTATAGAAAAATTGTCCCTCTGAAAAATTAGCATGGAGCAATGAAGAATGCGTGATGTTGGGCAAATGACAGCTGCTTTGCTGAAACAATAGATGCAAAATGGCTTTTCCTTTGCTGCTCTTCTCATGGAAATCAAGCCCCCTTCTGCGTTCAGAGGCAAAGAACATGTTCACAGCGCAACTGGTCCCATTCGAAACCAGTTATTCCCATACCCGCTGATTCAATAAAATGAGAACTGAGAGGGAAACTTTAACCCTGATCTCATTGCACAAAGATTGAGATATATCGAGGTGGCTTGTTTGAGTGCAAAATTTGGGTTTTTGGAAGTAAAATCTCATTCATTGTCTTCATATAAAATATTATATAACATATATAACTTATTCTCATGACGTCTGAAAATAGAACTTGAAGGGGAATTTACAGCGCATTCAGTCAAACTGATGAAATGATTTGTCTTAATCTTTTTGAGTGGAACTGGAGGTGCATCACATAATTGTTATGGATGTTGTGGATATAAACATTAATCACTGTCAACTTTGTCAACTTAAAAAATAAAATAAAATACATTATACATTTATGTAAATAACACATATTATACACTACTATAACTATTTTAATGTTTTTTAAAGAACTAATTGAGCATCCAAATAAATATTATAAATATGCCCAGTAATGTTTCTCCCAGAATGCACGGTTTCAGGGGTTAATGAGTCCATGAGTGATTCCTGTGTGTTCTCCAGAGCAGATTAGCGCTTTATATGCTAATGTATTCGCTCAGCTAATTTGGCATTGAGGCCTGAAACACAAAATGAGCATCATGGTGATTGCAGGCAGATCAAGTTTCAGCGGTTCACCGGATTAATCACAGCCCGCGTCGCTGATGCTGAAAAATACAACGGTTTAAAATCTGGAGCTTTGATTGATGACCATCATGAAGACATTTTATGGAATTTGAATATTTTGCATTGTGTTGCTTCACAAGATGATGGCACATTTTTAATGCAGGTTAACTCATGTCTATTTTTGTTATATATATAGCCAGTTATGTTACATATATGTTTAAAAAACTGATCTAAAGGCTTCTGTTTAAATACTTCTAATTAGTTTTGTAGATATTTTTCTCCTTTTTAAAATATACACTCAATTTTGATCTTTTTTTTTCAGAAAATCTCATAATTTTGCGTGATTCAAGAATGATTGAAGTGGAAAACAAGACAAAAATACTGAGGATAATCTTCACTTGAGCAAAGTTTAAGAAAGTTTAATTGTATTGAATATTTATAAAATAAATGAAGTTCATATTGAGAACTTTTTATTGGATTCAGATCTGAAATCTAGACTACAGTCTAAAAATGTTGGGTTAAAAACAACCCAAGTTGGGTTAAATATGGACAAACCCAGAGATTGGGTTGTTTTGACCCAGAGGTTGGGTTAAGTGATTAACCTCTTTGTCTCTAAAAAATGCTGGGTTAAAATAACCCATGTTGGGTTAAATATGGACAAACTCAGCAATTGGGTTGTTTTGACCCAGCAGTTGGGTTAAACATTTAAACTCTTTGTCTCTAAAAATGCTGGGTTAAAATAACCCAAGTTGGGTTAAATATAGACAAATAGCAATTGTGTTGTTTTGACCCAGCAGTTGGGTTAAACATTTAAACTCTTTGTCTCTAAAAATGCTGGGTTAAAATAACCCACGTTGGGTTAAATATGGACAAACTCAGCAATTGGGTTGTTTTGACCCAGCAGTTGGGTTAAACATTTAAATTCTTTGTCTCTAAAAATGCTGGGTTAAAATAACCCAAGTTGGGTTAAATATAGACAAATAGCAATTGTGTTGTTTTGACCCAGTGGTTGGGTTAAATATTTAACCTCAGTGACTCTAAAAAACGACTGGGTTAAATATGGATTAAACCCAGCAAATGGATTGTTTTGACCCAGCGGTTGGGTTAAATGTTTAACTCAACCTGCTGGGCAGTTTTAATTTAACTGAACTGTTGTTTAAATATTGCTTGAAATGAACTCACAATAGGTTGGAAATTAACATTTATTACTATATTTAGTAAAAATAATAAAATAATAAATGATAATCAAAATTGCTTATTAATAAATGTTCACCTTATTGATTATTATTGTTGCCTCTAGTAATTATGTGTCTGATTTTTAATTTCCAACCTATTTTGGGTTCATTTTAATCCAGACATACAGTCATTTTTAAACAATAGTTGGGTTAAATAAAACTACCCAGCACGTTGAGCAAACATTTAACCCAACCGCTGGGTTTGTTCATTTCAACCCAACTTGGGTTGTTTTTAACCCAGCATTTTTTCAGTGTAGAGTTTTCATTTGATTTACATTTGGATCATTACATCATCCCCAGACTCCCTGAGTTTTCGTCTCTTCCCTGTTATTCTTCCACATGCAAAATAGCAGCAATATAGAAAGCAATAATGTGCATGTTTTAGCAAGTATCCTAAATGTGCCGCAGGAAATCTGCAGTATGTGAAATATTCTGTATATCTGTAAACTGTGAGCGTGCACGTTTCAACAAACAGCCTCAAGAGCCCTATTTGGTCGACGAGAGCGGCGGGCTTGGCTCGAGACCCCTCGTTTCAGGGTGTTTTCAAGTTTCGGCACGCCGGATTAAGGCATGAATTTACATTTGTTTAATTAAGTCAGTCTAAGTGGATCCCATGAAGTATTATAAACTAATTCCAGATGTCTCCGACAACAAATATGTAAGCAATTGAGAGATGTTTGCTCCAGCCGCACAGATAATCACTGGCGATTACCCCTCCGAATGGACGTTAAAGCTTTAATTTGTTAGTCATATAGGCTTTCACAGATGGCATTGTGTTGGTTTAAGGCTAAACATTTGAAGACCCTCCATTCATCACCTTCATAGCTTCCCTTTAGCGCCTTTCTGCTTCCAAACAAGGGCTTTTTCAGTTCCAGCAAACACTCCAAACACATTTTCCTGGTTTTATTTAAGGCGCCCATTCATCTCTGTTGGGGGAAAATATGCATGCGTTTATGTGATCTGTATGATTACCATCACAATATAGCTTTATGCCGTGCTAGGGATGTTCGTCAGAGGGCAAATGAGATGGGCACTTTTTTGAAGCTCTTTGAAAGTTGGAGCTGGCGCTGTGTGCCTTCTCATTGTTCCAGAGTCCCGGCTCGGCTTGCTTGGTATTCCTCTCACAGATGGGCCTAAACTTTGGCCTGAGAGATGTGCTTCAGGAATTCAGCCTGCTGCCAGTCCAATTCACTCACTAGTCAGCTTTCCAACTCAATTTCTTTCTCTCTCCGTCTTTGTCTTTGCTAATTCTCTCTCTTTCTCCTTCTCCGCGTCTCATTTCCTCTGTTTGTCGCTGTTCGCTTTCGACGGCGCCTTTCAGAAGCGGTTTGTTAAAACTGGAGTATGTCACTTATTTATTGTTAAATTTATCTTTTGCTGCTTTTGCTTTGTGTGAGGATCACGCTGGAAAACGAAAGCAATTTTCACTCCGTAAATTTCCAGTTTTCAGCCTGCTTTGCACGCAGTAAAATCCCCAGCGTTAAATCAACTCTGCTCAGAGAACATTTGGTCCCGCTCTAAATAGTGTTAAAGTAACACTGAAGCAGAGTTAAAGTTAATGAGATAATTAATTAAGCGATGATTGAACATTAATGATGAACACCTGCTGTTAACAAGCAGAATCACTAAAGAATAGAGAAACACAAGAACTACAACTGACTTCAGCCACAGTCTTGGATGAAATCAACTGAAGATAAAAGACATTCAATCTCTGAAGAGTGTTACTTTAACACTATTTAGAGAGGGACCAAATGTTATCTGAGCAGAGTTGATTTAACTCTGGGGTTTTTACTGTGTATCGTTGCGATATCGACAACCGTTATGACTGAAAGTTTACCGAGAAGTATTTCCTACTTGACTCTGGTAAGTGTATCGCTGGTGGGCGTGGCCTTTGACATGCACAGTGCATTATGGGTGTTGAAGTTTTCTTGTCTATTTGGCAAAAGGAAAGATCGTTTTTCTCTGTTTTTTGGTACAAACCATTTCAATTTTCTTGCATTTCTACTGTATAAGCAGCCGAATTTTATTGAAAGGCCGTTTTACCCACTGTGAAGTTTAATTACAGAGAAACAGCAAGTTACACAGAGAATTAAACATAACATTTTGACATTTTAGTAATTTCCAGTAAAACGCACTCCAATAATCTTTTTTGTTTACAACTTTGAAGCGTATTTTTCTGAAACTGAAAGTTTTAACAGAAATTGCTGTAAATTATTATGAAGAAGCGGCATGTTACGCATTAAATTAAATGTGAAATTTAAGAATAAAGACTACATTTTTTATTGATAAAATGTACTTCAATTTTTACAGTGTATTTCATTTCACAAATAATTACAAAGAAACGGCATGTAACGCATTAAATGTGAAATTTAAGAATAAAACCTGAATTTTTTTGTAAAATGTACTTCAATTTTTACAGTGAATTTCATTTCACAAATAATTACGACGAAACGGCAGCTAACATACTGAATTCACGAGGCATTTTGAAGATTTTCCAAACTTTGTAAAATCATTAAGGTTGATTTGCATGAAATATGCAAATCCTCGTTCTATTTGTTGACAACGTCATCGACTCAACCACGGCGTGAGTTTCAGTTGTGCCAGGACGCAGTTTAAGGTGTGCGAAAGAAAGTGATTTAGTTTTGTTCATCATCAGCTTTCATCCCTACGGATCCGAGAGACGACTCTCACCTGCCTTCTCCCACAAGATCGCTTTCACCTCCGAGCCGCAGCTGCGTTCTGTATTCGTCGGCGCTGATTGGAAGACGGAGCTTGAGGGTTCTCTGGACGTGTCACTTCTGTCAGGTGGTTCTCTTCACCGTTCTGCTTATTTACCATGTTGGTAAATTGAAACTTCATCCATATTTATGCAGCTTGACACTTCACTTCAATATGATTGATGGCTGGCCATTTCTGTGACTGGTTATATACATTAACCAGTCCGTGTAACGTATACAAACTGATGGAAGACTTGTTGCCAGGATATAAGGTTCATTTATGCCATAAACCGAAAACGGAGAACTTTGTGAACTGAGATTTTATTCTCTCAAAAGTCTTTCCAGGGTCTCCACAGGTTGTTAAAGTCTTAAATTCATATGCTATAACAAGTCTTAAATATCTTAAATAGTATTTTAAAAAGTCTTAATTATCATTCCTTAAATTTGGGGACTGAAAAACAGGAATCGCGATAAAGCCTAATGTGAGCAAAAACCTAAAGCTACTTTCTGAAACATTTGGTTTAAAAGCAACCCAAGTTCAGTTGAAAGTGGACAAACCCAGCGATAATTTTTTTAATCCAGAGATTGGGTTGTTTTAAACCTGTGATTGGGTAGTTTAAATCCAGTGATTGGGTTGTTTTACCCCAGAGATTGGGTTGTTTTAACCCAGAGATTGGGTTATTTAAATCCAGAGATTGGGTTGTTTTTACCCCAAAGATTGGGTTGTTTAAATCCAGAGATTGGCTTGTTTTAAACCTGTGTTTGGGTTGTTTTACCCGAGAGATTGGGTTGTTTTACCCCAGAGATTGGGTTATTTAAATCCAGAGATTGGGTTGTTTTTACCCCAAAGATTGGGTTGTTTAAATCCAGAGATTGGGTTGTTTAAATCCAGAGATTGGGTTGTTTAAATCCAGAGATTGGGTTGTTTTTACCCAGAGATTGGGTTGTTTTAAACCTGCGTTTGGGTTGTTTTAAACCTGCGTTTGGGTTGTTTTTCCCCAGAGATTGGGTTGTTTTAACCCAGAGATTGGCTTGTTTTAAACCTGTGTTTGGGTTGTTTTACCCGAGAGATTGGGTTGTTTTACCCCAGAGATTGGGTTATTTAAATCCAGAGATTGGGTTGTTTTTACCCCAAAGATTGGGTTGTTTAAATCCAGAGATTGGGTTGTTTAAATCCAGAGATTGGGTTGTTTAAATCCAGAGATTGGGTTGTTTTTACCCAGAGATTGGGTTGTTTTAAACCTGCGTTTGGGTTGTTTTAAACCTGCGTTTGGGTTGTTTTTCCCCAGAGATTGGGTTGTTTTAAACCTGTGATTGAGTAGTTTAAATCCAGAGATTGGGTTGTTTTTACCAAGCGATTGGGTTGTTTAAATCCAGAGATTGGGTTGTTTTTACCCAGCGATTGGGTTGTTTTAACCCAGAGATTGGGTTGTTTTAAACCTGTGTTTGGGTTGTTTTACCCGAGAGATTGGGTTATTTAAATCCAGAGATTGGGTTGTTTTACCCCAGAGATTGGGTTATTTAAATCCAGAGATTGGGTTGTTTTTACCCCAAAGATTGGGTTGTTTAAATCCAGAGATTGGGTTGTTTAAATCCAGAGATTGGGTTGTTTTTACCCAGAGATTGGGTTGTTTTAAACCTGCGTTTGGGTTGTTTTAAACCTGCGTTTGGGTTGTTTTTCCCCAGAGATTGGGTTGTTTTAAACCTGTGATTGAGTAGTTTAAATCCAGAGATTGGGTTGTTTTACCCGAGAGATTGGGTTGTTTAAACCCAGAGATTGGGTTATTTAAATCCAGAGATTGGGTTGTTTTTACCCCAAAGATTGGGTTGTTTAAATCCAGAGATTGGGTTGTTTTAAATCTGCGTTTGGGTTGTTTTAAACCTGCGTTTGGGTTGTTTTTCCCCAGAGATTGGGTTGTTTAAATCTAGTGATTGGGTTGTTTTAAACCTGTGATTGGGTTGTTTAAATCCAGCGATTGGGTTGTTTTACCCCAGAGATTGTCTTACATCTGTTACTATTATTTAATGGACGTGACCTAACAATTCATTATATTATATGCCATTTTGTGTGTGTGTGTGTGTGTGTGTGTGTGTGTGTGTAGCTTTCTTAAAGATCCAGAGTGATCACATGACATTTACAGCCAGTTGGCTCCAAAACTGTGCACCCATAAGCAAAGAAGGCATCATTACGGTCCCGTACATCCAGCGAAACAGATGACCGCAACAGGTATTTTGGATTAATCGTCCACCTTTTCTCCGTCACAATGACGTTCTCCGATTCCTCACAGATGAAGAGCATCGGCGCCGCTGCTGAATCTCCCGAATAATTAGATCATTTTCTGTGCTCTGAAAGCTCGCTGCTTGGCAGTCGTCCATCTTGATCATTGTGAACCGGGTTCATTCTGAAGACGGATGGATTGGTTGGTCAGTTCGTGGTCTGAATGGCCTCGTCCTGCCCGCTGCGCTGGACATTAAGGCCTGATGGACAGCGTTAAGCCTCTCCAAACACTCGAGGATGAACACAGCTGCTGGGACAGACACTGGCCCACTGTGTTAGCGCCTTCGAATAAGTACACAGACTCTGTCTCGGCTCAGCAGGAGGCCCCTGGGGGCCCCTCGGTGCATCTCTTGATTGTGTCCATCAGCGAGCATCAAACCCCAATCCAGAGCTTTGTGTCTTCTTTAAACGCTGACACGCACATTCAGAAAGCTTTACAGGAAGATACGTGCATCATATGTTTGGCGATTCGCTCGCAATTTCCCTTGTTGGAAAAGAGACGCAAGGGGAAAGATTAGCCAGACGACTGGTCCAGCGGCTCGCTTGCCAATGTTTGTTTATGTCGCAGTATCTGCGATGTGAATGTCGGCTAATTTAGTACGAACACAAGCTGCGAGTCCTTCCAGTAATGAACCCTCAATGAAATCTGACTACAAACAACGGCGGCTCGTTGAATCGCTGCCATATTCCGCACGTGCGATTACCAGGTCAGTCGGCGATCAGGAACTCTGACACTAACGAGGTTAAATGACTGCATGGGATTCTGGCGCGAGCGTTCTGGCCCGCCATGGCGAACAATTAGTTATGCAAATATATATAAGAGAAGTAGAAAGCAGGAGCTGGAAGCCAGAAACCAATTAATGAGAAATTTGGTTGGACGAATGACAACAGAGCGGCTGGAAAAGGGTGATTGAAACACGATTGGCAGACTTGTTGTTGTTGTTGTTGTTCCTTTTTTCCCTCATTAGACGTGTAAAATAAGACGTTGTTTTCCTTTAGCGACGCGTCCCTCGTAATCGAAGCCAGAGCTCCCGCTTGATCTCTCAGACGTCTTCTCGCCGCGATTCGTGAACGTGCATTTGCTTGAAAGAGCTTTTGAAACATGCCTTTTACGAAAGCAAACTAATTCACAAATCCCTTTAAGAGGCTGAGAGTGTTTCGTATTCCCACTACGGCTTTACTTAAACCCTCGTAATGATAGATGTTTGGCATCTTCTGCGCCGTCGCCTTCTTGACTGATGAAGTCACTCACGCTGGTAGATTAGTGTGGTGTGGTCCTGACCCCAGAACAGTCATGTGGGACTGACCTACAAGCAGAACACGTTCTGACCGGGAGAGGAAAGGTCCGGCTGGGGTGGCTTGAACAGTAAATCTCAGGGATGATTGGTGATGAAATTAAGACTTTTCAGATGGTTCTTCTGACATTTGCAATCTGCAAATGAACTCAAATATTTCTGTAACGCTTTCCCTTTGTTTACATTGGTTATTAGTTAACATGAACTAATAATGAAATTACTTTTAAAGCAACAATTAATCTTGCAAAATGTAAAGTTGTTTTGAAAATGTACAAACTCAGCGATTGGGTTGATTTAACCCTGTAATTGGGTTGTTTATTAACCCAGCAAATGGGTTGTTTTAACCAAGCGATTGGGTTGTTTTTTAACCCCGCGATTGGGTTGATTTAATCCTGTAATTGGGTTGTTTTTTAACCCAGCAAATGGGTTGTTTTAACCTAGTGAATGGGTTGTTTTTTTTAACCCAGCAAATGGGTTGTTTTTTAACCCAGCAAATGGGTTGTTTTAACCTAGTGAATGGGTTGTTTTTTTAACCCAGCGATTGGGTTGATTTAATCCTGCAATTGGGTTGTTTTTTAACCCAGCAAATGGGTTGTTTTAACCAAGCGATTGGGTTGTTTTTTAACCCAGCAAATGGGTTGTTTTAACCTAGTGAATGGGTTGTTTTTTTAACCCAGCGATTGGCTTGATTTAATCCTGCAATTGGGTTGTTTTTTAACCCAGCAAATAGGTTGTTTTAACCAAGCGATTGGGTTGTTTTTTTTAACCCAGTGATTCAGTTGTTTTTTTTATCCCAGCGATTGGGTTGATTTCATCCTGCAATTGGGTTGTTTTTTAACCTAGCAAATGGGTTGTTTTAACCTAGTGAATGGGTTGTTTTTTAACCCAGCGATTGGGTTGATTTAATCCTGTAATTGGGTTGTTTTAACCTAGTTAATAGGTTGTTTTTTTAACCCAGCGATTGGGTTGATTTAATCCTGTAATTGGGTTGTTTTAGCCTAGTGAATGGGTTGTTTTTTAACCCAACGATTGGGTTGTTTTTTTTTAACCCAGTGATTTGGTTGTTTTTTAACCCAGCGATTGGGTTGTTTTTTAACCCAGCGATTGGGTTGATTTAATCCTGTAATTGGGTTGTTTTAACCTAGGTAATAGGTTGTTTTTTTAACCCAGCGATTGGGTTGATTTAATCCTGTAATTGGGTTGTTTTAGCCTAGTGAATGGGTTGTTTTTTAACCCAACGATTGGGTTGTTTTTTTTAACCCAGTGATTGGGTTGTTTTTTAACCCAGCGATTGGGTTGTTTTTTAACCCAGCGATTGGGTTGATTTAATCCTGTAAATGGGTTGTTTTTTAACCCAGCAAATGGGTTGTTTTAACCAAGCGATTGGGTTGTTTTTTTTTAACCCAGCGATTGGGTTGATTTAATCCTGTAATTGGGTTGTTTTAACCTAGTTAATAGGTTGTTTTTTTAACCTAGTGAATGGGTTGTTTTTTAACCCAGCGATTGGGTTGTTTTTTAACCTAGTGAATGGGTTGTTTTAACCCAGTGGTTGGGTTAAATGTTTGATCAACCTGCTGGGCTGTTTTTATTTAACTCAACCTATTATTTAAAAATGACTGTAATTCTTGCTTAAAATGAACCCAAAATGTGTTGGAAATGCACATTTATTAATATGTCCTTTTGATTATTATTGTTGCCTCTAGTATTATGTGTCTGATTTTTTGTGTTTGTATTTCCCATGAAAATTCTGCCAAATCTTAATAAATTCTAAGCACTCTAAGTCACTTTGGAGGAAAGTGTCTGTCATGTGCATTAATGTACACTGGAAACAGATGTAACATTTAATACTTTTTAACGTCATATAGGAGCTAAAATCACTCAAATCTGTTTGATATCGTCGTCCATTTCAGGGTTTCCATGAATCCAAACTTGGATATGTAATGTAAGCCAAATATGATAATTCGGCCGTACACGGCTGTGCTTATGGCGAGATCAGAGGCATACCACAAATGCTGCAGGGGATGAATAATTTTGGAGTAATCCTTTGTTTTTTTGACCCAATTTTTCAGGCCCTAATTTTCACCAGCGCTCATTTGATCTAGGATTTACAGCTCTTACCAGCAGAACTGCTGCGGGTCTTGAGTTCATATGGATCGGTGTTGAGGTTCGGCCAAAATAACGTGCAAGAAATGAATGTGATGTTATTGTAGCAGATCCACAAAGAGACTACCCGTCCGAAAGAGCGCGTCTCTTTATCGGTGTTTAATTGCCAGTGAAATAGCTGGTGAGCGTTTTCCTGCTCTTCAACTTTGAAAAGCATTACGCCATGCTTGATTTGAAACTTCTCAAAATTGCTGTTGTTGTATAAATCCCCAATAAGTGTTTTATTATGACTGGTCATAATCCTCTCAATAGAACGGCATCTGCCGCAGTCTCTCTGAATCATCCTCATTATCTGTGCTGGAGGAGGTGTGTCTTCTGCAGATGTACCGTGAAATGTGTTTGCACAAAACTCAGAGTCCTAAACCTTTGGGCAGTTTCCTATGAATATTCATGAGGCGCACACAGACGTCACCCTTTTCCCGAGCCGTGCTTATTATGAATATTCAAATGAAGGGAGGTGGTCGTCACTCCTAACAAGCGTGCTGTCCTCATGAATATGCATGAGGGGAAGGGGCCGCTTTGTACTGCAACGGAAACCCAGCGTCTGAAACGGGCCGGGATCCTCAGGAGCAGCACCAAACCATCTGGACCTTTTGGTGGCACAATATAAAACGCGGCCGGTTATGAAAGCAAGAGCCTTTGTCCAGATGCCGCGAGTGACCCGTGTACCTAAACGCCGCTGGTGCGCTCGTGTGTTCGAGGAACGGTGGAAACGCCGATAAATTCTCGATGTGATGGTAATGGGGGCGGAACTGAGGACAGTCATTGTTTGTTCGAAAAAAATTATACTCATAAATATCGAATTAAAATAAAATAAAAATGCAATTCACAGAGTACAACTTAGTGTTAATTTATTGTAAAGGGAAACTTAAAAAGTCGAGGTATAGGAGACAAAATAATGAAATTCTGCCAAATATTCAGCTTTGATGAACAGAGATACAATAAAAAATGCATCCTTTTAGAATGAAGGCATCACATTTTTTATATTAAATATATATTTTTAATATAATTTCAATTATTTGAAATCAACATGGCAACAAATGGGAAATCACTTCAACAATCACTGCATATAAAAAAAACAACAACTTTTTGATCGTTTTGTTCAATTCACCTGCCATCTTTTCAGCTTTTAACTCTTTCCCCGCCAGTGTTTATTTTAAAAGCTGCCAGCATTTTTGATAATTTTCACAAAACTTTCATGGCCCCCCCATAATATTTGTTGTAAGAATATCTGAGCATACAATATACCAAAAGAAAACACACAAACAAACAAAACAAATCATTTTATTCTAGCTTCATGCATTTTTTTTTATTAACACTTGAATGTGTTGCAACATTTTGAACAAAAAAAATGAGAAAATTGTGTTTTTGTCATAGACTTCGTCTAGACGGGATTCAGAGCGATGATCAAAACACAGATAGAGTAGATCGAGTCCATCAACAGCTCAAAACTACCCCATACCATATAACAGTGAAAACATGGATTGCCGTAAAATTGCATCAGTGGCGTGGAAAGGGTTAATGTGCTCAAATCACTCTAATGTTTCAGCTTCTATCGCTTGTTTCTGCTTCTTCAACTGTGCTTTGAACCGGAGATTCTGTACTCTTTCAGAAAATGTGTAATAGCGCCCCCTGCCGTATAACAGTGAAAACATGGATTGCTGTAAAATTGCATCAGTGGCGTTGAAAGGGTTAATGTGCTCAAATCACACTGATGTTTCAGCTTCTATCGCTTGTTTCTTCTTCTTCTTCATCTGTGTTTTGAACCAGAGATTCTGTACTCTTTCAGAAAATGTGTAATAGCGCCTCCTGCTGTATAATAGTGAAAACATGGATTGCTGTAAAATTGCATCGGTGGCGTTGAAAGGGTTAATGTGCTCAAATCACACTGATGTTGCAGCTTTTATCACTTGTTTCTGCTTCTTCATCTGTGTTTTGAACCAGAGATTCTGTACTCTATCAGAAGATGCGTAATAGCGCCCTCTACCGTATAACATTGAAAACATGGATCGCCGGAAAATTCAGTCAGTGGTAGGGAAAGGGTTAATATGGCCAAATTACTGGTGACAGCTTCACGTAAAGAGTTAAATTCAGCTGTAAAGCTCTACAGAAGACAATAGTGTCATAATTCAGCTTAGCTCAGTTCATTGTTGATTCAATCCAGTCATATCATTCAGTTTAGCGCAGAACTCGAAACTCGAAGTTTTGCGTTTTTTTCAAAAACTATTTAAAGGGGTAGTTCACCCAATAATCAGCTGGAACTAGACTCCCGTACAACCTTTGCTGAAAGCCAGTTATTATACTTTGTAAAGTTATAACTATGGATATTTTTCTTTCAAAAACCCATCGCTTCACTCCAGAAGGCCTTTATTAACCCCCTGGAGCCGTATGGATTACTTTTATGATGGATGGATGCACTTTTTCGGGCTTCAAAATCTCACCCCCCATTCACTACCATTATAAAGCTTGGAAGATCCAGGATGTTTTTTAAGACAGCTCCGACTGTGTTCATCTGACAGAAGATAGTCATATACACTAAGATGGTTTGAGGGTGAACTATCCCTTTAAGTACTTTAACACCTGCTTCACCTGCCAATTACAGGGGTTAAAATCAATGTAAAGCAAACTTTTCATTTCAGATGCTGATTGGGGTTTCAAACTAAGCTTGAGTTCTCAGTTTGTGGATTCTCATGTCACAAGTGCCGTAATTCTCTTTCTGATCTTTCGCACACTTCACCGCTTCAGTCTTTCCTCGGCTGATACGCTGGCGTGTTTATCCACTGTATAAGATGGATTGTTTATGTCACGGCCCCGTCTGCAGTGACCGGGGCCCCACAGGTTATTTTCGGGGGCTGAAGACATGGCGTCTGGTGACTCATCCCGGCGTTATCAGCCTCTCGAGTCGTGTTCCTGTCCAGACGGCTGGCTATGACAGAACGGCTAACACTCCAGTCATGAGGGCTGAAGTGGCGTGCCTGAACCCTGACGCACACAGGGACACTTCTGTCCTCGCGCCGCCGTTCACTCGAGGTTTCTGCGAGTAACACATGTTGTTTTTTAGCCAGGCATTGAGATGTTAAAGCCGTCTCCTACCACAAACAACTCTCCTGGTGTTTTTATTCTGTTTTAAACAGTTTCTGCACCAGATGCAAATGCAAATATTACTAAATTTGATCAAAATCTGCAAATGTGAGTCGTGCTTGCGCATGCAAAAGTTGTCACCGCAATGCATATGTGTTGTGGGTGGTTGCCAGGGTGTTGCTATGCAGTTGTCAACTATGTGTCGTTTTATGGTGAGACGCTATACAGGCAAATCCATTGTTTTTTTCATGCTCAGTTTTGAGATTTTGGTCTATTTTGCTTCCATAATTCAGACCAATTGAAAGAAAAGTTCCAAAATACACATTTAAGTGTTTATTTTATTGAAGTTTGTCGATTTGAATGTGTAGATTTTAATTCAAATACTTGTTGCAAAAGCTTGTTTCCGCCACTAAATAAAGAATAAAAAAGGTAATTGCAACTTTTTTTATCTCTCAATTTTTTGTAAGTTTGCAAAGTTTAGTAAGAATTGCAAGTTTCTGATGTTATACCTCACAATTGTGAGTTTATATCACGCAATTCTGAGAAAAAACTCAGAATTGTGCGATAAAAATGTGCAATTATACCTTTTTTATGTTTTATTCAGTGGCGGAAACAAGCTTCCTTAGTTCATATGTCATTTGCCTGATTTAAATAATTTACAAAACATCAATTTACATATTGTTTCCTGGCTATTGATGGTATTTTCAGATTTGTGTAGCAATATTTTTGCACTAAAATGTTTGCGCTTGTAAAATAAGTAGGTTACTTTGAATAATTTTTTTACATTTTGTTTTTATTTTATTTATTTGTATTTCTGAAGGATCATGTGACACTGAAGACAGCAGTAATGATGCTGTAGATTCAGCTTTGATCACAGGAATATATTACATTTTAAAACATATTCAAATAAAATGCAGTTTTTAAAAATTGAGAAAAAAATTCACTTTTTATTTGATAAAAAAAATCAGCCTTAATTCTTAAAAAAAGAGTATTTTTCTAAACTTTTGACTGGTAGCGTATTATATTAATAATATTTATTTATAAAATAATAATAATAATATTTATATTTGTTATTATATTAAAGTGATGCATTATATAATATTTTATATTTATTACACTCATTTCTTGTTTTGTGTGGATATATTCATTATTAATTCATCAAATAATCAGCTCGACCAGTTTGAAAGTTCATTGCGACGTCGACAGGAAATGCGACATTCATATGAGAGACGGTGGAAAGGTGCTTCAGTTTCAGATGTTTGCTCAAACATTACTCGCAGTGCTGATGCTTACAGTAACAAACACAACTCATGACTGTTTCCAAACAGGTTTCCCGAACACTTTCCCCGCCTGCAATTGTTTGTGCAAATCATCGTTTTGCCTGTAACCGACACCATCCAAAATGCATCAGATTACACATTATTGCTGCACAATGTGCACGGTATATTATATGAAATCTTCAAAGTTGCTGTCTGTCTCTGCAGTGCGTGCCGTTTCAGAACAAACAGGAAGAGATGACATATGGATCGGCGATGGGGCCCTGCCAGCGGTTATGACAATGAGGGGCCCTGGTTTCGCCTCTATAGGAAATCCACCTGTTCAGTTTGATAGTATCCCAACACTAAAGTGACAAGACTTGAATAGGACCCGAATCCCTCCTCTATGGGATTAAGCGGAATGATATGCCAAGTCCATCTTTTGTGTTCCTTCATAAAACCGCTGTCACTTCCAAAGAAATCCGTCTTTATTCTTTCCCTCGGGATAATGCGACAAGCTTCGGGCCCGCTGAAACGCACCTGATATTGACACACAATGAACATAGAGACACAAAGAGCTCGTCTTTGTTGGGCAATATTTGTTAATTGTGGGCTGAGATGTTCGTCTCATCTTGACCCTGAAAGGCAATATCTTGTTTTCGTGCGAGCGTGTTTTATACAACATGTCAGAGTGCGACCGCAGGCTAAAAAGAAATTTGTGCTACGAATATTTTCCCAAGTACCATCTGTAATTGCTCTTCTTTAGGAACGAGCCGAGGTTTTGTGTACTTCCCCCTTGACATCATGAAAAAAGATGGGACTGATTTTTGTTCTGTGGGAAAACATGTGTTTGTGGGGCGGCATGTCACAAGTGCTTTAAGCATCTACATGTCTCGTGATGAATGGTCGTACAGGGGCCCATGAGCGCCGTGTTTGTTGTGAGAGGACCGTCAGAATGACAAGCCCTCCGTTCTTCACTGCGGGTGGAAAGAGATGGATTCGCTCTGCGATGGAAGTGATCTTGAGTTTATTCTGCACTCGCTTTGAGGGTGAGATGTGTGTTTGAACAAACAGGCCATTTTCGATGTCGTTTCGAAACCTTAGACGAATTGTTCTCCTCTGTCATCATTTAGTCTCGCTCACGTAGTTTAAACCATTTTGCAGTTACAGTAGATGATGATTTTAATACTGCCAAGGTCAAAAAAGCACCATTAAATTAGACAATTTGTTGGAAAATACAAGTAACTTAGTTACGTATTAAAAATACATAAAGTGTAATTATTTCATTACAGTTACATTTTAACTGGGTGGTAATCAGATTACAGTTACATCTGAAAATTATTTTTGATTACTAAAGTGATTACTTTGAATTTTAATGTCATTTATTTCATTTCAACTGTGATGGGCAATAAATGTGAGCAGAAATCGGTTATTCTTTGAAACTAACAGTGGGCAAAAGCATAACTCACATTTCTGCTAATAAGTTTCACACTCCTTGCAGAATATGCAGCATTTTAATCATTTTGACAAAATAAGAGGGATCATAAAAATTATATTTTGTTACATATATTATATATGAATTTATAAAAAAATACCTCATTAAAAAATGTACACACCCTGTCTGTCATTTCCTAGATGATGTTCATAAGTCAGAATTGCAACTTTATATCACGGAATTCTGAGAAAAAAGTCAGAACTATGAGATAAAAACTCGCATTTACTTTTTTTTGTGTGTTAAATATTTATTAATGTATTTAGATTAAGTTACAAGTTAATTAAGTTAACTTGGGTAATCTAATGAAATATGTTACAAATTACTTTTTAAAGCATGTATTTTATAATCTGTAGTGAAATACATTTTAAAAGTAACCCACCCAGCCCTGATTGCGAGTCATATGATATATTTGTAATTGAAATAAGGGTGAAATAAAATCTAAATATTAAATGAACAAACTTTAAAAAATAGAATTTTTGCATCTAACTGGAATCAGTTTGTTGAAGTACTGAAATGACTAAAACTGAAAAAATAAAACCAATCTATGCTAAATTAAATATATAAATCTCCGAAGCACTGGCCGAGATGAAGCTGTTCTCGGCGGGTACTCGAGCTCTGAACAGCCGCTGCTTCTCTGAAAACAAATCTATCAAATATGTGTGACAAATTTAAAGTCTAAACAACTAAAAAACTCTTAATACTACAGTTCATGGAACAGCAAGTGTAGCATTTATAAAAAATATGGTGGACTTCAAGCGGAGTGATACAAAAGTGCTGTTATCACTAGAATATCACATGTCTCTCAGCCAATTGGTATATATATATATATATATATATATATATATATATGATAAAGTCATTCATAATATTAATAAATATGATAGCATATAAATATACTAAAATTGTTACGTTCTTGCAGGTAAATAGGAGCACAATGACGTTTAATATTGATAAACAGGAGAAATAACTAGGAGAATAAATCCACACAAGTCACCAAACTACAATAACGATGACAAAGACTGAACAAAAAACTACAAGGAACACAGGGGAGCGAACAAGACTAATTAATTACACACAGCTGATAGGAATGAACTAATAATGAGGGTTACCATGGAAACAAAGGTGTGGCGGGAAAAATCAAACAAAGCACAGGTGTGATAAATGAAAACAAAGTCCAGAACGCACAGACACAAGTATCACTTGTCATAATGTCAGTATCGTTTGTTGGTGTTCAGTTAAATTTAGATGAGATGTAATTGATTCTCATGCATTACTTTGAATGTACCGAGACTGGAAGATTATCCGTATAGAACTAAAATTTTTATTTTCCTCATGCAAACCTTTCATTTCGCATATGAATAGTTATTATGCTTTTATAGAGTTTTTTTTTTTTAACATAATTTAAAAAAATCCATCCCTTCAATATCCAAAAAAGCAGCTCAGACGTTCATCTTATTTCATCTTATTTTGTGTTTTACAGAAGAAAGTGAATCATTCCGGTTTGACGGTGAGTAAACGATGACAGAATGGTTATTCTGAAGCACTGAGACCTGTCTGAGCTGGATTCAGGCCTTTTTCAGTATTGGTGTCTCCTGGATGCGGCGGGTAAAAATATCTGCGATCAACATATTTTGATTACTGAAGTGGAACATTCCAGAAATTCCCTTCCGCAAACTCACGAGGATGAAAAATTCTGCAGCGTTTTACAGAACACAGTCGCCCAATGACAAACAAACTGTGTTCGGCTACACTAACACGGGAGACATTTATTAGCAGCAGCAGTTTTATTGAAATATCAAACAGTGAGGTTGAGTTCATTAATTGTTTTACAGTCACTCATCACTTTGAGATGATTTGTACCTCTGGCGGGTTTAAGATGCCCAGGCCTGAAGAACTTCAGTCCAGTTCGCTCACCATATTTGGTATCGTCTATGAGTTTTGTGTTTTGCTCTCACATGATCTTTTCAACACTGTTTCTCTTTGTGTTTGAGCAGAGAGACGGTTCTGTCTGCTGGAAGTAAACTGAAGCTGCAAGCCTGTAAAATAAAGTTGCCTTGGAGGAAAACATGCATGTCTTTGCATCACTGTGGTGTTTTTTGCGAGCGCTGGAACGGGAATGTCAAACTCGCGTTTACCTTTTTTTGTGTTACATACTTATTAGTATTTCAAGGTATTCTAAAGTATTTAGATTAAGTTACAAAACTTGGGTTGTCTAACGAAATACAGTACAAGTTACCTTTAAAGAATATATTTTGTAATCTGCAGTGAAATACATTTTAAAAGTAACCTACCCAGCCCTGATTGCGAGTCATGTGATAGATTTGTCATTGAAATAAGGGTGAAATAAAATCTAAATATTAAATGAACAAACTTTAAAACTTTAGAATTTGTGCATCTAACTGGAATCAGTTTGTTGAAGTACTGAAATGACTAAAGCTGAAAAAATAAAACCAATATATGCTAAATTAAATATATAAATCTCTGAAGCACTGGCCGAGATGAAGCTGTTCTCGGCGGGTACTCGAGCTCTGAACAGCCGCTGCTTCTCTGAAAACAAATCTATCAAATATGTGTGACAAATTTAAAGTTTGAACAACTAAAAACTCTTAATACTACAGTTCGTGGAACAGCACGTGTAGTATTTGTAAAAAAAACATATGGTGGACTTCAAGCGGAGTGATGCAAAAGTGCTGTTTTATAATATTAAGGTCGGCATCGCTCAGTGTTTTTGCGTTTTTACAGCTCAGATAGTGGAACTGTTTGTGCACGAGACACGCTGTAATGGTTTCGGATTTTTTAGGCAGTTTAACAGGCCCATATGGGTTTGTTTACTGAATAATTGTTTTTGTTTTGTAGTGTTTTTAGTCTCTGCTGCTCACCGAGGTTGCATTTATTTGATCAAAAATACAGTAAAAATCATGAAATATTTTTACAATTGATATCAGCTGATTTCTATGTGAATATATTGTAAATTGTAATTTATATCCTGTGGTGCAAAGCTGAATTTTTCGTGTCTTCAGCGTCACACGATCCTTCAGAAATCATTCTAATGTGATGATTTGCTGCTCAAGAAACATTTATGATTATTATCAATGTCGCAAATGCTGCTTCATATTTTTTTGGAGTCATCAAAAATTCTTTTATTCAGCAAGGATGCATTAAATTGACCAAAAGTGACAGTAAAGACATTTATAATGTTATAAAAGATTATATTTCAAAATAAATAAACTTTTTATTCATCAAAGAATCCTGTTAAACAAAATGTATAACAAAAATATGAAGCAGCACTACTGTTTTCATCATTGATAATAATCATAAGAAGAAAATCGGCACATTAGGATGATTTCTGAAGCATCCTGTGACACTGAAGACATGAAAAATTCAGCTTTGCATCACAGGAATAAATTACTTTTTAAAATATATTCACATACAAAACACTTATTTTAAATTGTAATAATATTTAAATTATTTTTGATCCTTAGTGAGCAGAAGCAGAAAAAATCTTACCAACCCCAAACCTACATTTTATACACACTCACACATTTACATAATTCTGTTTATTATTATTATTATTATTATTATAGTGTCAGATTCAAGCTTTCTCAGCTCTGATCCCTCATCTAAACACATGTTTTCCTCTGGTTCCACACGGTGATTCCCAGTATTGTGAGATTGTGTGTGTCTTTCCAAAACATGTCATTTGGCTCCTGCTGACACACACACACACACACACACACACACACACACTAATGTGCACATATGCCATAATCACAGTGGTGACAAATCTGGGATGTTCTGAGCTTTAAAGTCGTACGATCAGAGGCGTTTAGTTTGGGCACGAGTTAAAAATCTGTCACAACATGACAGTTTATGATTTACTTCCTTATGTTTCTCCAAAAAGGACAGAAAACAACAAAGACAGCATGAATCCGTGTGACGTGTACTGTAGTCCCAGTCTTCTCTCCTGTCACAGCTCTGAGAAACACGGGACGTCAATGACATCAAACATTGGTTTTTGTGTCTCATAACTCATCTAACGGTGCAATATTAAAGAATTGTAGCTGACCAGGCTGCATTTATTTGATCAAAAATACAGTAAAATATATAAGTAGTATTACTTATATAATATTTACTTATATATATATTACTTATATATATAATATATAGTAGTGAAATATTATTACAATTTAAATAGTACTGTTTATAATGTGAATATATTTTAAGATATAATTTATATCCAGTGATCAAAGCTGAATTTTCAGCATCATTACTCCAGTCTTCAGTGTCACATGATCCTTCAGAAATCATTCTGATAGGATGATTTGCTGCTGAATTATTATTAGTGCTCAATTATTAACAATGATTCTCATTATTATCTGTGTTAAAACAGCTGCTTAATATTTTTGTGGATACATGTTTTCTTTAATGAGTAGATCATTTATTTAGCACAAACCATGCAAAATATCCACTTCAGTTTAATATTTAGAGTTAAAGGATTGTTTATCTTGTCATAGATAGAATATATTTCTTGAAATTCTAACTCAAAAGTTCATGCATTTCCTAGGAATTGAAAACATGATCTCCGGTTCCAGCAACACCAACATAATGGATTCGATTCCCAAGAGTGCATAAACTGATGAAGTTAAAGGGTTAATTCACCCCAAAATGAACATCCTGTCTTTAATTAGTCGTTCTACAGCTGTAAGATCTCCGTTCATCTTCAGAACACAAATGAAGATATTTTTGATGAAATCCGATGGTTCAGTGAGTCTCTATTGATAATGAACACTTTCAATGTCCAGAAAGATACTAAAACATATTTAAAACAGGTCATGTGACTACAGTGGTTCAACGTTAATATTATAAAGTGACGAGAATACTTTCTGTGCGCCAAAAAAACAAAATAACAACTTTATTCAACAATATCTAGTGATGGACGATTTCAAAACACTGATTCATGAAGCTTTATGAATCTTTTGTGTCGAATCAGTGGTTCGGAGTGTGAATCAAAACTGATTTTATATATATATATATATATATATATATATATATATATATATATATATATATATTTAAATATCTAAAACTATTGAAATTTCGAATCAAATCACTGGCCGAGATGAAGCTGTTCTCGGCGGGTACTCGAGCTCTGAACAGCCACTGCTTTTGCACAAAATACTGCACAAAAAGTATTCTCGTCGCTTTATAACATTAAGGTTGAACCACTGTAGTCACATGACCTGTTTTAAATATGTTTTAGTATCTTTCTGGACATTGAAAGTGTTCATTATCAATAGAGACTCACTGAACCATCGGATTTCATCAAAAATATCTTCATTTGTGTTCTGAAGATGAACGAAGGTCTTACGGGTGTAGAACCACATGACAGAGAGGAAATAATGATTTTTGGGTGAATTAACCCTTTAAACACAAGTGGCTTTGGATAAAAGAGCATGAATGTAAATGTAACACAAAGCGTTCAGTCTTGATGCAGAATAAGAAATTTATTTCATAACAGTTACAAAGAACAAAATATTTAAAAGCATTTTTATCTTACATAAGCTGTACAGAGATGGCATGTATTTGACTCTAAATGATTCCGGAATAGATGCTAGAAGTATTAAATAGAAAACTGGAAAAAAAAAAAAAAAAAAAGACAATTAAAATTGATGGAAAAATATGAAATATTCCATTTATCTACTGTACAAAAACAACTTGAAAATGGAATCCGTTCTATTGTACCCTGATACATCGTTTAGGCCTCTTGCGCGTTTAAAAAGTATTTTACAAAAGAATCCGATGGCCTCGCCATCTCACAATAGCTAAAGTCTTGGCCTCTTTGGTTCCATAATTCGGTATAATACATTTGAACAGCATTCATTTGCTTCTATAAAAATAACTTTTCTTTTTTTCAATGGCAGGTTTTTTTTCTTTACTAATAATGCAACTTCAGTGCAAACATTTTAACAACCATCCGCTCGGAGAAGGAAGCGAAAGTTTACATTTCAAGTATTCAAAACAGTTCATAACAACTAGCTAGTGTGGGTCATCTGGTGTAGGTCACTACTATACATTGCATAGCTTGTGCGGCACTTATTTCAGAAGAATTGTGAACCACTTGGTACCTTCGAAGGCAAGTGCTTATATTGTGCATTTATGATATTTTTTGCAAGTGCTATGCTGCACCATGAGATCGCTGGATTCGCTTGTGTTTCGGAAGCGTGCGCCGTTAGTCGCGCACGCCGTTCCGTTGCGTGAGTGATCAGGCATTACAAGACACGCCTCATGACTTATGAATGGACCTCATGTCTGTCGAGAAACCCAAAAAGTTTTGCTCTTTGCAGATGGATTGGTTGTCACTCAATGCGGGAAGTGCTGGCGTTGTTTTGAGAAGATGTCAGTGCTTTTTGATTCAGTTCTGGGCAGGTACATGGATATAAATGTCTTTACGATCACCTCTCCTCCGTCTTTCAGTTTGTTCCATTTTTTCAAGAGAGCTAAACCCGGGGAAAAGACGTTCCCTTCGCTCTGATGTGAAAGAGTATCGTACAAACCTGTAGAAAGGAACTAAATCACTCGATGGTTAAAGAACATAAATATATGTACAAAGATGCGTGGAAGAGTTGGGGTGGATGTGTGGATGTGTGAGCATGGATAACGGCGCGGTCACATTTATCGTCGCTTTGCGAAATTTCACAGACAGATTTCGTCAATGTTCAATTGACCTTTTTTTTTTTGCACGTGATATTTAGCTGAAATGTGACCGCGCCTTAAAGGGTTAATTCGCCCAAAAATGACAATTCTGTCTGTAATTACTGTCGTTCCAAAGCCGTAAGAGTTTCGAAACACACAAATAAAGATATTTTTGACACAATTTCTGTCCCTCCATTGACAGTCCTCGCAACTACCACTTTGAGGCTTCAAAAAGTTCATAAAGAGATCGTAAAACTAATCCATAAGAATTAACCCTTTGCAAAGACCAGCCCCCTTTAGTTACTGTTGCTATGCCGCTCTCACGCCACACATCATGTTCTCACGCATCGCGGAGCAAAGAGGACACTGACAACGTATGAAACAGTTTCATATCTAAAATAGAAGTTGAATCAATAAATAGCGTCTAGTGTGTGTTTAATGTGTGGTGACAGATCGCTGTAGCTCCTCGATCATCTCTTCATACTAGTTCATTTATAGCATCAAATAAACATGAATGAACATCAGAAGGAATGTTGTTTCAAGACGTGATTCAAGTTCACCAACATTAATCTACTAACTCCCCTGACCGCTTTGACGGACAAAATGGCCGATTCGGGGTTATGATTGGTTAGATCGCCTGTCAATCAAACAGTTTGCGAAGAGTCAATTGAGCGGCATGACGTCTGAGAACCAACGAGATTCATTCTCATGTTACGTGGCATGTTTGAGCTCTTTATCGATCTCTTTATGAACTTTCTGAAGCGTCAAAACTTCAGTTGCGTCGAGTACGTGTTTCATTTTTGGGTGAGTTAACCCTTTAAGTCATAAATATTACTTTCTTACTATGATATTTTTAGTAGCTTTTGGAATATTTTCGGGTCCGTGTTTTCTCAAGCGCAGCCGCACTCCTCGACGATCATGTTGGGCACATCCCGTTTCACGATGTTGTATTCGTCGTCGAAGTACAGCATGGACATGGTGCTCAGTTTGGTCGGGATGCAGCAGGAGTTCATGGATCCTGGACTCATTCCCCGCATGCGGTACTGGTTCACCACGGCGGTGTGGAAAGACGAAGCCGATCCGGGAACCCCGGCCATGTACGCGGGACAGTTCCCCTCGCAATAATTCCCAAAGTACCCTGACGGGGCGATGATCCAATCGTTCCAGCCGATGAGGCGGAAATCGATGTAAAACTGTTGGCGGCAACACAAGCTGCTGCTGCCGTCGCATTCCAGGCCTCGTTTGCGGATGCGGTGTTTGTTGTCCGCCGCTCGCGCTTGCACGACCAGGAAGGGACGGTGAGACTCGTCGGCCGTGTTCACCAAAACGGGCACGATGCCCATCTTGTCGCAGCCCTCGCACCGAACGTCCAGGTTCTGCCGACGATCGCCCTTGGAGAAAACCATCTGCACGGCGTCTGTCAGTGGAAAAGTGTGCCAGCCGCTGCGTTTAAGATCCACACGTTTCTCCACCAAGTTCCACTTGCTCCCGACACCCGGCTCCTGCGAGTAAACCTTGACCGTGATCTTCCTCCGAGAGCCCTTCTCCAAAACATTCGGCAGAAGTTTGAAGTACAACCACAGGTTCGCCTGGGACGCGTGCAGGTTCTGGTTGCCCTCGTTGGAGATCACGAAAAACAGGCTGGTCTTGGAGGTCAGTGACTCGTCTGTGGGATCAAGAGAGGAGAAAAGAGATCGGCTGTTACTCAACTGAACCTGGTGAACTGAAAGCCTATAGGATAAAGCCTCGCTGCGGACTGAAGACTCCACACATTAACATTCAGAGAAGCCAGCGAAGCTCTAATGCGGCCGTGAATGGCCTCCTAAACTGGGACCACTTCAACCTACAGACATTAAATTGTGTTCGTTCTCATGAGTGTAAGTCCAATTGAAATCTTTTCACATTATAGTACTAAGTCTTAATAATTTCACTATAAAAAATGTCTTTTTTCTTGCCAGTAGGTTTAATTTTTGTTCTATAAATATGCTTAATTTTGTTCAGAATACAATAGAAATTTGTGCAAAGAAATTATTTTATGATTTTGAGGTAAAATATGACTCAAACACATTTTTGAAGTTTCATGAGATTTTATTTCACTAAACCTTAAATTAAACTTAATTGCAGCACAAAAATACTTCTAAGATGTAGAAACGACTTTATAACTCGCAATTCTGACTTTATATCTCGCAATTCTGACTTTATATCTCACAATTCCGACTTTATAACTTGCAATTCTGACTTTATATCTCACAATTCTGACTTTATATCTCACAATTCCGACTTTATAACTCGCAATTCCGACTTTATAACTCGCAATTCTGACTTTATATCTCACAATTCCGACTTTATATTTCGCAATTCTGACTTTATATCTTACAATTCCGACTTTATATCTCGCAATTCTGACTTTATAACTCAGAATTCCGACTTTATATCTTGTAATTCCGACTTTATAACTCGCAAATCTGACTTTATATCTCGTAATTCTGACTTTATATCTCGTAATTCTGACTTTATATTTCGTAATTCTGACTTTATAACTCGCAATTCCGACTTTATAACTCAGAATTCTGACTTTATAACTCGCAATTCTGACTTTATAACTCGCAATTCTGACTTTATATCTCGTAATTCTGACTTTATATTTCGTAATTCTGACTTTATATCTCGCAATTCTGACTTTATAACTCGCAATTCCGACTTTATAACTCAGAATTCTGACTTTATGTCTCGCAATTCCGACTTTATAACTCAGAATTCTGACTTTATATCTCGCAATTCCGACTTTATAACTCAGAATTCTGACTTTATATCTCGCAATTCTGACTTTATATCTCACAATTCCGACTGTATAATTCGCAATTCGGACTTTATATCTCACAATTCCGACTTAATACTCTATAACTTATAAATAAACCTATAAATAAACTTCATTTTGTGTAGAATCTAATTTTTATGTCTTATTTTAGGGTAAAATATTCCCAAGTCATTGATTGGTTTTATTAGAAACCTTTTATTTTATCAAACCATAAATGAACCTTAAATTCAGCATAAATTAAAAAGCACAAAAACTGCTTAATTTTGTGCTGAACATGATTTATATGTCCTCGTCCTGCTGTTAAGGTGAAATACGAGCTGAACGTGTTGGTGATCTCAACGGTTAAACGTGTTTTCTCTGTTCTGGGGTTGGATCCAGTGCGGCCGGGGGTCTGGATGGAGATGACAGGACCGAGAGAGCTCATGAGAGAACAACACAACCCCGCAAAGACTTCCCAGCGAAAGCTGCTGAGCCGCAGAGAGCGCACAATGAGCAGCGTGACATCACAGGAAACGCATCACAGGAGTCGACATACAGCGGTACAGTGAGAGCGCGATCAAGCACATCCCTCTGACAGTCACAAAAGCAGCACATTTACATGATACTGAATGCTTTTGGTGCCACCAAAACACTCAAAATTAATCAAAATCTATTATTTGACATCTGAACGAACTCATCTCACGCACATCATTTTGTCACGTGCTTTTTCGTCTGACCACATGCACTGATACTCGTTAGCGACGCTTGATTTAGCAAACAAACCAACGTGACGGTTTTCTGTTTTCTCTCTCTCGGCTTTTCCCACTGCAGACTCCGACATAAAACAAGAAATATGATGTTTCTGCTGCTCTGGGACGATTAATAAATCTGAGCCTTCAGGAATTTGGCTGAAAAGTGTCGGCAAAACACACATAAAATAGAAATGTTTAAAAATAAATCCAAAAATATTCTGCGTATGTCATAAGTGATGTGTATAATTGTGCGGATGAAGCGCGCGGCTGTGCCAAAAGAGCGAGTGAGCGATGTGTGCCGGTCACATGGGCGGCTCGCAGGCCTCTGATTGGATAATCACATTTGGTTGGAGTTCAGCTCTGTAACTCATTTAAATGTAAACTCTGTCTTGCTGAATTAGAGGTAATATTTCTTGAAGACTTTCATTAGTAACAATAACAAACAATATTACACTATAAGATGTTCCTGGGAACATGTTTATTTTCAGCACTTTTCTCAAGACATTATTCTAAAGCAGCTTTACAGAAAATAATATCTTCATTAGATTAGAGCATTTATACTCGTTATATCTCGTAATTCTGACTTTATATTTCGTAATTCTGACTTTATATTTCGTAATTCTGACTTTATATCTCGTAATTCTGACTTTATAACTCGCAATTCTGACTTTATATCTCATAATTCTGACTTTATCATTCTCAATTCTGACTTTATATCTCGTAATTCCGACTTTATATCTCGTAATTCTGACTTTATATCTCGCAATTCTGACTTTATATCTCATAATTCTGACTTTATCATTCTCAATTCTGACTTTATATCTCGCAATTCTGACTTTATATCTCGTAATTCTGACTTTATATCTCGTAATTCTAACTTTATATCTCGTAATTCTGACTTTATATCTCGTAATTCCGACTTTATATCTCGCAATTCTGACTTTATATCTCGTAATTCTGACTTTATATCTCGCAATTCTGACTTTATATCTCGTAATTCCGACTTTATATCTCGCAATTCTGACTTTATATCTCGCAATTCTGACTTTATATCTCGTAATTCTGACTTTATATCTCGTAATTCCGACTTTATATCTCGCAATTCTGACTTTATATCTCGCAATTCTGACTTTATATCTCGTAATTCCGACTTTATATCTCGTAATTCCGACTTTATATCTCACAATTCTGACTTTATAACTCGCAATTCTGACTTTATATCTCGTAATTCCGACTTTATATCTCGCAATTCTGACTTTATATCTCGTAATTCTGACTTTATATCTCGTAATTCCGACTTTATATCTCGCAATTCTGACTTTATTACTCACAATTCTGACTTTATATCTCGTAATTCTGACTTTATATCTCGTAATTCCGACTTTATATCTCGTAATTCCGACTTTATATCTCACAATTCTGACTTTATAACTCGCAATTCTGACTTTATTACTCACAATTCTGACTTTATAACTCGCAATTCTGACTTTATATCTCATAATTCCGACTTTATATCTCGTAATTCCGACTTTATATCTCGCAGTTCTGAGAAGAGAATTCATAATTATAAGATAAAAAAAAATTTAATTTAGTGGCGGAAACAATCTTCCATAATCAACAGCTTTCAAGCACATTATTTTCAAAATAAAAGTTTCGCATCAGAAAAACATTTAGAATTACGTTTTCGTCGTTTCTTTGACTACACACTCCGCAACCCATTTACAGTAGCCAAATCATGGGACACAAACCATCAGAAAACGAAGACAAAACTCCTCGCCGTTAATCTGCCGCCAGTGGGACGAAACCATTCCTGTGCGGGACCTTCTACAGCCACGACATCCATTACACAAACAACACCTTCACTGCTTGCTTTATACACTTACAGTTCCTGTTCTCAGTCCTAACACTACACACAACACTCAACACTACACACAACTGCACTTCTGAAGTCAATATGAGCAATGAAACCCTTTTATTTATTGATTGCTATCAGGATGAGAAGACACTTTCAACCAAATGTTTCAGAAAAACATTGCCTGACTTCCCACTAACCCAAAGAACGAGCGCTAGTGATGCTCGAACGTGACTGAACACAGGAGGGATGGTGTTTACTGTCACTGCCAGATCCAGCTGGCCAAATCGAAGCGTAAAAGCGCAGCTAAAAACAAGCGGTGACGTGGGGCGAACGCGTGATTACAGGTTGGACGGCTTCCCGCTTCGATTCAGGCCTTTAGCGAAGCGCGGAGCACATTCATCATTGGGCTCTAATAGACAGCGCGAGCGAATTATCCCTCTTGGCACCCGTCCTCACCTGAGTCTCCACACACCATTAAGATGTCACAGAAACCTAGAGGGACTCAATTGGCCTCTGCCAGCGCAGGGCAGCACCATTCTTACAGAAAACGAGATCCTCAAGAAGATTCTGGACGTCTTCCAGAGCTCCATGTCCTGAGGTCACCCCGCATCCTAATGAGACGCACAGGCAGCTTTACTGACGTGCCAGCGGCTTCACGGCTCCCAGAATCCACCGCGTGACGGCTTCATCCCGCGCGGTCTGAGCCGATTCGTTTTCATGAACTCAACATCATAAATTTGTGTATTTTTGTTTTAGAAATTAGAATTTGTTGCTTTTTTAATATCGTCTGTTGAGTTTGATTTTTAGGTGTTTTTTGCTATTACAATTTTATTTTTTATTATAGAATTTTACTATCATTATTATTTACTTGTTTTAACTTACTCTTAAATTTATTTCATTTTTTATTTCAAATATTTTTCTATTGTTCATAGATGAAGCATTAAGCGCTTTTACATTTATTTTATTTTAAAAATCTTTGGTTATATCAAAAAATGCTGTATTAGAAGGTTTTTTTAATTTAAAACCAACCAAAGTTGGGTTGAAAATGGGCAAACTCAGCGATTGGGTTGTTTTAACCCAGCAGTTGGGTTAAATGTTTGCTCAACGTGCTGGGTAGTTTTATGTAACCCAACTATTGATTAAAAATGATTATATGTCTGGATTAAAATGAACCCAAAATACGTTGGAAATTAAAAATCAGACACATAAAACAATAATAATCAAAAGCTGAACATTTATTAATAAACAATTTAATAAATGTTTATTGTTTAATTATTATTCATTAAACTTATTAATAAATGTTCATTTCCAACATATTTTGGGTTAATTTTAAGTAAGAAATACAGTAATTTTTAAACAATAGTTGAGTTAAATAAAACTACCCAGCAGGTTGGGCAAACATTTAACCCAATCACTGGGTTAAAACAACCCAATTGCTGGGTTTAAACAACCTAATCGCTGGGTTAAATCGCTGGGTTTAAACAACCCAATCACTGGGTTAAAACAACCCAATTGCTGGGTTAAAACAACCCAATCGCTGGGTTAAAACAACGCAATCGCTGGGTTAAATTGCTGGGTTAAAACAACCCAATCGCTGAGTTAAAACAACCCAATCGCTGGGTTAAATCGCTGGGTTTAAACAACCCAATTGCTGGGTTAAAACAACCCAATTGCTGGGCTTAAACAACCCAATCGCTGGGTTAAATCGCTGGGTTTAAACAACCCAATCGCTGGGTTAAATCGCTGGGTTTAAACAACCCAATCACTGGGTTAAAACAACCCAATTGCTGGGTTAAAACAACCCAATCGCTGGGTTAAAACAACGCAATCGCTGGGTTAAATTGCTGGGTTAAAACAACCCAATCGCTGAGTTAAAACAACCCAATCGCTGGGTTAAATCGCTGGGTTTAAACAACCCAATTGCTGGGTTAAAACAACCCAATTGCTGGGCTTAAACAACCCAATCGCTGGGTTAAATCGCTGGGTTTAAACAACCCAATCGCTGGGTTAAATCGCTGGGTTTAAACAACCCAATCGCTGGGCTTAAACAACCCAATCGCTGGGTTAAAACAACCCAATCACTGGACGTGTCCATTTTCAACCCAGCTTGGGTTGTTTTTAACCCAGCAATTTTTATAGTGTTAATCTTTCACTAAAATAAATAACTTGTTCTGCATGTAAACGTTCTTTTCTCGTCAGCTGACGTCATCTGTGTTCGTTTTTCAACCACCTTCTTAAAAACACTTTGCTCCATCAATTCAAACCCTTGTGAATCATTTTTATGTGTGTCTGTTTCATCAAACGCATCGCAGTCAGATTTAATGAAGCTCAGATTCTTCGAGCAAAACCCATCAGACTTCAGCAAATCCGCGAAACAGAAAATAACCGGCTCATGTCAGGAAAAACATCGGACAACAAACGGCGACCGGCTAACCTGACACGAACAGCTCACCGGTCATTTTCAGTCTCCATCACGAGGCGTTTTGGTAAATCGCTCCTGGATCTCGTCCGGCTGCGAGTCTCATCTTGGCAGCCGCAGAACAACACAGCACAAAGGGTCAAAGGTCAGGTCTGCGCCGGGACTGAATAATTGCGGCCCGAATGCTGCTCGCGATCTCTGGGACTTCAAGAATGCCTGGTTCGGCCTCAGACGGAGGGCAGCGCTCGCGACGGGACCTGTGGCGTGTTGGTAAGGCTCAACCCTTCTGAACGTGTGCTTTCTGATCGCAGTTTGACCTGAACTCAGATTTCAAGCTGCTGAATTTGTTTAGCAAATCCTGCAATACATTGACAAGCTAAAAAAAACTCAATTCTGGACGTGAAGTCAACAAACGCTCTTTGCATCCCATTTTACATGCATAATGTGACAAGATTTTTGAATGTAACAGGATATTTAAGTGGAAAGAATGAAGGACGGGATGTGATTGTGGTCAGTCGATGTGAGTTTGCAGATCCTGACTCTTCTCTATGGAATCTAAAGGGGACGACGTCCTTTATTGCATTAACTGATATTAAATTAGCTATTTGACGTCAACTGAAAAGAAAAGATGTTCGTGCAACAAGACAAACACCTTTTGTCTTTGAGAACGACGTGCATTCATGATGTAATCGGATCATAAGCCACTACGGCAGATTGAAATCCTGTAACGTTTATTTTACTTTGTTTTTTTTTTGTCTTTCGCAATAATTGCGATTGAAAGTCGTGCCGTGTGTCTTTTCGTGTCTCGCTGCTGTCAGATAATAGATCTGTGACGCATTTTGATCTCATTTGTTGATTTATAAGTTGGCTTTACTCGGATTCTTTAACAGGATTGTGATTGCTGAACCCTGACGGCTATAAATACTCTTTTTTTTTTAATGTTTTCTGAATAGAATAAAAACATCACATGTTCTGATGCTTCAAAAACCTATAAAGAAACTTTTTTGAATCTCCAAAGACTCAACCTTAACATCCACAGATGCTTCTAAGATCCAAATAACCTCTAACATGAAGAAGTCTTATAGAATTCCCTTAATGCTATTTTGTTCCTCATAGCGACTGTGAGTATCACTCCATTCACAAGGCAGACCGGGGCTAGTTGTCACAAGAGCTGTATGTCAGAGTTTGAGTCTTTTCTCTCTGATGATTTCAAACATCTTTCTAGAATCATTTTTGTGAGTTTTGTCATCCAGATGAACAATTCAATATTTTTGTAATATCTGTAGCCTACACTCTAAAAAATGCCTAAAATCAACCCAAGTTGGGTTGAAAATGGACAAACATAGGGATTGGGTTGTTTTACCCCAGCGTTCAGTTTGTTTTAACCCAGCAGTTGGGTCATTTTAACCCAGCGTTCAATTTGTTTTAACCCAGCAGTTGGGTCATTTTAACCCAGCGTTCAATTTGTTTTAACCCAGCAGTTGGGTCATTTTTAACCCCGCGTTTAGTTTGTTTTAACCCAGCAGTTGGGTCATTTTAACCCAACATTCAGTTTGTTTTAACCCAGCAGTTGGGTCATTTTAACCCAGCGTTCACTTTGTTTTAACCCAGCAGTTGAATCATTTTAACCCAATGTTCAGTTTGTTTTAACCCAGCAGTTGGGTCATTTTAACCCAACGTTCAGTTTGTTTTAACCCAGCAGTTGGGTCATTTTAACCCAGCATTCAGATTGTTTTAACCCAGCAGTTGGATCATTTTAAACCAGCGTTCAGTTTGTTTTAACCCAGCAGTTGGGTCATTTTAACCCAGCATTCAGATTGTTTTAACCCAGCAGTTGGGTCATTTTAACCCCAGCGTTTGGTTTGTTTTAACCCAGCAGTTGGGTCATTTTAACCCAGTGGTTGGGTTAAATGTTTGCCCAACGTGCTGGGTAGTTTTATTTAACTCAACTATTGTTTAAAAATTACAGTATTTTTTGCTTAAAATGAACCCGAAGTATGTTGGAAATTAACGTGTATTAATATTTAATAAATGAACATTTATTAATAAGTTTAATGAATAATAATTAAACAATAAACATTTATTAATAAATGTTCACCTTTTGATTATTATTGTTTCCTCTAGTAATTGTGTGTCTGATTTTTAATTTCCAACCTATTTTGGGTTGATTTTAATCCAGACATACAGTCATTTTTAATCAATAGTTGGGTTAAATAAAACTACCCAGCAGGTTGAGCAAATATTTAACCCAATCACTGGGTTAAAACAACCCAAGTTGGGTTGTTTTTAACCCAGCATTTTTTTTTTTGAGTGTAAATAGACAATAAAAACAAGCTGATTTCCACCAATACCGTGAAGGAGATATATATGAACTGAAAGTTAAAGTCAAATTTTTCATAAATGTCACAAGTTGTCACGTGTCTTCATTACAAACACTTTAGCAACGACATGTTAATGTTTGCAGTTTCATTAATTGTTTTGTTTTCATCAGCTGTTCAATCAATATTCTTATTGTGACAACATGCCCCTCTATATGAATCGCATCTTTGAATTGCACTGACTCTTTCTCCGGCGTAATAGTTGATTGAACTCGAGCCTCCGCGCACTCTTATAAAGCGTCACACCCGTCACCATCACGATGATAGCGGCGCGTAAAAGCGCGAACACACCTGTCTCGGCGAAGCTGATGATCTCCGACGTCTCCTCCTCCACCTCGTTCACGGACGCGGCGTGTCCGTCCAGGTTGGGGATCTCCACCCTCCCGTCCTCGCGCACCTTCCCGGCGTGGAGCTTCTTGAGCGCGGTCACCATCGCCGCCTTCGGGACGGGGTGGGTGATGTTGGGTCTGTCCCTCATCTGTAACCGGCTCAGAATGTGTCTCTTCACCGCCTCCAGGAACTCCACGTCCACGCGCGTGGGTCCATCCGTCTGGCTGAGCCCGCAGGACGCGCAGCTCGGGCTGATGCTCTGGGCTTCGGTGTCCGGTGCCGGTGTGCAGCGGATGGAGACGAGGAAGGACGCTAAACAAAGCACTTCGAACATCAAGCTTTTCATCTTCCGTGATAATAAACGGCAGGAGAGCTGGATTGATGGAGATGAAAGCGCACAAGTTCGTCCCCCACCCCCCACAAAAAAGTGGCACTTAAAAAAGTGAAATAATTGCAATATCCACTCCTGGAGGTCCGGTCCGGTTTACGAAAAACGCAAACAGCAACACAAAAGCAATAAATCCAGTCAACGGCTAGAATATGTTCCTTCTTGTCTTTGGTCACTCCGCTGCGCTTTCTGTTCAACTCGGATCGATATCACAGTGAGAACGAGCCGTTACACCATCCGATGTCAATCAGAAAGTGTCCGGAGCTCTTGAGATGTGTCCACGTACAGCCGCGCTTTTACGCACGAGTCTGATGCGTCATGGCATGACTGGAAATCTCAGTATTACGCGTCAAAAAGCCCACAGACTAAACAAAGGAGCTGTCCTGGTGATTTCTTCACTCTATCGAGTTAAAATCATCCATGATGAAGGGAAGCGAGCGCAAACCGGTCAATTTCCCCCACAGCGTTTCCAAATAATCATTCGCCTTTAGTTCTTCAGTTGAAGATCCCGTCCTCTTTTGCTGGACATTTTGACTTCCAGTGTACGTTTGCCAAATACTTCTTCATCATCGCTCTCGGTGCTCTGGAGCTTCGGCTCTTTTTCTCGTGCAAACAGACATTGTGCCTCTTTGGAGCCTCTGGAAAGTTTTTATACTGGACCGAAGAACCACGTGGGACAACTTCAGCAGGACTAATGCACGGTCAATGCATTTTCAGCTTATCAAAATGTGTCGAAATGCGCATGGAATTCGATTCAAATTAACAAAAAAATAAATAAAAATAAAACTTTTACAGGTCATATAAATATGTTTGTTAAAATTAATTATATCATAATTAAAGACTAATTGCTACATTTCGGGTGTGTTCTTATTTTAAGAGAATTTTTTATTTTTTTTTGCTACTAGTATGCAAAAGAATAAAGACATGATTTTAGGTGATTATGGATCGTTTTGTTGAATCAAGGTCAAATGTTTCTATTTTCAGAAACACTAAGTGAAGCGAGGGTCTGTAGAAATGAAGTATCCCCTGTGAATCAACCCATTTATAGCCAGTATTTCAGTGCTGGAAAGTAAATGAGCACAACTTTTAACTGGTTTGAGTGAATGAACGTGTGAACTCGTAAAGCAGGCGCCAGAGAAGCTCGTTTAATCGAGACTGGCTCTCAGAAACGGATTGACTACGACTAAAGAAAAACTAGTTGTTTTTCATTCAATAGAACAAGTGCAATGGTGGTCTCTTAAAAGAAAAGTAGCTAAAGGGTCGTTTTATTTTACATTTATGTGAATAAAATAGTCCGGTCAGTGGTTTAGAGCTGACAGCGCCTCACTGATGGAGTTTAAAGTTGTAAAACAGCGCCACCACTCGGCGAAATGAGAATTCACAAGAGAATTCACACTGCGTTAAAATATTATTCAGAATAGGCTATATTCCGAAAAATACGCAGTATAAATTAAAAAAACAAGTCAAATATATAGAGAAAATAACAGGGAATAGAAGTAAATAAATAATTAAATAAAATATGTAATGTAGTGTGATCACGCGTCATCATTATCGTAAATCCTGCACATTTTTATTATTATTCTTATTTTAAATGTGTACGTTTATAACACTAGTAGGATTATATTCCGTTTGCTTCCGTTTCTAATAAAGGAGCGACTTAAAAACAACATCTTTCTCTCTTCTGACTGCCGTTATCGCTATTTTTTCCCTCTTTTTGAAAGTTTTAGGAGTTTTTCTTTTGCTATTTGAAACACAAATATATATTTAATGAAGTTTCTCATTCGCCGCTGTAAATGTTTACCCAGCTATAACGACTTCCGCTTCTACGAAACCCGGAAACACGAAAAGGGTCTATTATACTTGTCAAATTTTATCACAATATTATGGACGATTCTTTTAGCCGAAATATCCATACATGGTGTTATGGCGTCATATCCTTCTAATTTGAATATCCGGTGGGCGGGGCGGTGTAGCTGTGCGGGAGAAGTGGAATTGATCCTGGGTGACACAATTATGTTTTAACCGTTTGTACATGCTAATCAAGTCACTGGCTGTTCACAGATCAAACTTCCGGTGAGTGATCTACGGTAGTTTTCATTGTTTTGATTGGTTTGAAAATGTTTATCCAGTTCGCGCACACGACAACTTTTCAGTTTTGAGGTATTTCCTCAGATGAAGCGCCCTTATGTCTTTGTGGGAAAACTCTGTGATTGACTGCTTTCACATCCAATGAGAGGGACAGTAGAGGAGGACCCGCCTTAAAGTGTGTCTGTTGAGCCAATCACGAGCTAGAAGAGGCAGGCTCTCGCCGATAACAATGAGGAAGGGGTGGGAAAGTGAAAATCGCTTTAATCAATTTAACAACAGCTTGATTAAAACTTTTTACTACATTTTAGTCACGTATAGCTGTTTCTTACTGCTACTGTTGTCCTTACAAAGAAGTTCTGTGGCTGTAAAATGGCAAAGCGACGGTAGCATGGTACTTTTACTGTGTACCATAATAGTAAATGATTATTTACACACAGGATCACGGTATTTACGTGGTAAGATACTATCATGGTGCATGACCTAAAACATGCTGTTAAAACGCGTATATTATATACATAATCAGGGCTGGTTAGGTTACTTTTAAAATGTATTTCACTACAGATTACAAAATACATGCTTTAAAAAGTCATTTGTAACGTATTTCGTTACATTACTCAAGTTTAGTAACTTAATCTAAATACTTTAGAATACTTTGGAATACTAATAACTGTGGAACAAACACAAAAAAAGGTCATTGTGAGTTTTTATCTCACAATTCTGACTTTTTCCCTCAGAATTGCGTGATATAAAGTTGCAATTGTGAGTTATAAAGTCAGAATTATGAGATATAAACTCACAATATTAAGAAAAGTCAAAATTATGAAATATAAATTGAAAATATTGACAAAAGTAAAAAAAAATTAGATATAAACTCGCAATATTGAGAAAAGTCAGAATTATGAGATATAAACTCGCAATATTGAGAAAAGTCAGAATTATGACATATAAACTCACAATATTGAGAAAAGTCAGAATTATGAGATATAAACTCACAATATTGAGAAAAGTCATAATTATGAGATATAAACTCACAATATTGAGAAAAGTCAGAATTATGAGATATAAACTCACATACTAAATTCACAATTGCAAGAAAAAAAGTCAGTATCGCAAGTTTATATCTCCCAATTCTGACTTTATAACTTGCAATTGTGAGTTTAAATCTCGCAATTCTGAGAAAAAGAAGTCAGAATTGTGAAACACAAACTCACAATTGTGAGGGAAAAAAACTAACTGTGAGAAAAAGTTGCAGTGACGAGTGAATTATACAATGACTCACAAAACATGAAAACAGTGGAAAACATGAAACTTAACTCTTTTTCAGACGGTCAGAGTCAGAGAATCACCAATCGCTGTTTAAATGACATTAAAACTCAAAGTAATCACTTTGGTAATCTAAAACACTTTTCAGATGTAACTGTAATCTGATTACCACCCATTTAAAATGAAATACAGTCACTCACATTTTGTATTTTAAATACGTTATTTGTATTTCGTTACTCCCCAACCCTGTCCATAATACATACTAATATAAATCATGTATGTTTCTATTGTTTTGTATGTTTGCAGTCTTGTTGTTTCTTCCAAAACACTAAAGTCATGGCAGCGAATAAGGGCAAAAATCAAAGTTCGCTGGTGCTGCACAAGGTGATCATGGTGGGCAGCGGCGGCGTGGGGAAATCCGCCCTCACGCTGCAGTTCATGTATGACGAGGTGAGTTCGGCACGACCTTTAATGAAGCTACGAGAAGAGTTCAATGAAAGTTCTGCCATTTCCTCACCGTCATGTCACTTTAAACCCCGTATTGCTGTTATGACTGTTACTTTTCTGATGTGTATTGTAGTTTGTGGAGGACTACGAACCCACCAAAGCGGATAGTTACCGGAAGAAGGTGGTCCTGGATGGAGAGGAGGTGCAGATTGATATTCTGGACACGGCGGGACAGGAAGACTACGCTGCCATCAGGGATAACTACTTCCGCAGCGGAGAGGGTTTCCTCCTGGTTTTCTCCATCACAGAGCCGGAGTCCTTCAGCGCCACGTCGGAGTTCAGGTCAGATCTGCGTTTACAGACCGTTCAGTGCTGTTCTAGTTTGGTCGAAACGCAGTTACCGCACCGTATGTTCTCAGAATGATGTTATCATTACGCCGGCATCCTGCCCACAACAAAACTGTGATAGTCTGAACCCAGTTTCCAGCTCAAGTCACTGAAAACAACACTAAAGAACCTTTAAAATAAGTTAAATCGTTAGTTCACCCAAAAATTAAATCTCTGTCGCGTCGTTCTACACCCGTAAGATCTTCGTTCATCTTCAGAACACAAATGAAGATATTTTTGATGAAATCCGATGGTTCAGTGGGTCTCTATTGATAATGAACACTTTCAGATACATATTTAAAACAGGTCATGTGACTACAGTGGTTCAACCTTAATATTATAAAGCGACGAGAATACTTTTTGTGCGCCAAAATAACAACTTTTCAACGATATCTAATGATGGACAATTTAAAAACACTAATTCATGAAGCTTTACGAATCTTTTGTGTCGAATCAGTGATTCGGAGCGCCGAAGTCACGTGATTTCAGTAAACGAGGCTTCGTTACATCATAAGTGATTTGATATTTCAATATTTCACGTGACTTTGGCAGTTTGATTCACGAACGGAACCACTGATTCGAATCAAAAGATTCGTAAAGCTTCATGAATCAGTGTTTTGAAATCGTCCATCACTAGATATTGTTGAAAAGTCGTTTTTTTGGCGCACAAAAAGTATTCTCGTCGCTTTATAACATTAAGGTTGAACCACTGTAGTCACATGACCTGTTTAAAATATGTTTTAATATATATATATATAAACCTTCTAAAATGTAATAAAAATGTAAACTGAAAAAGATTCAGTTTTTGAAACTTCTATCATGTAATTATTCAAATATATTGACTCACCTAGTTTCTGAAAATAAAAATGTTCAAAAAGTACTAGAAATATCTTGGTGGATATATAAGGGAATTTTAAAAGTGGGATATCTAGACCTGGAAAAGTCACGAAAATTAATAAAATCTTAAATTCGTTTTTTTTTTTAAACGAATATGTTATATAGTTATATCAAGCTCTAAAATATTTTATTGGTTAGAAATTGCTATTTGTGAGTTTAAAAAAAAAATGTAATGGGGTTTATGAGAAAAACGATGTCTGTCACACATGCTGATTGATATCTAAACGTTTTTATTGACATTTACATGTATAAAACACCAACAGAACAGAACTAGCTCGGTTAGCTGATTACCTTAAAAATCCATCAGTTTGCACTTCTGTTAACAATTTTTACACCTGCGTTTTATTAAAAAAAGTTGCCATTTTTGATCATTTTTAGAAAACGTTCATGCCCTCCAGAACAGAGCCTCTGCTTTAAAAACAAACATTGTATTCTAGCTTCATGCATTCTCAGCAATGCTTCTATCGCTTGTTTCTGCTGCTGCTTCTCATGTGTTTTGATCCGGAGATTCTGTACTCTTTCAGAAGATGCGTAATAGCGCCACCTACCGTATAACAGTGAAAACATATAGAGAAAGAGTTCACTTTCTCTGACAGGCAGATGCAATGAGACCTCTTTTCCCGTTTGTTCATTTGACGTTCGACAGACAGTGATGAATGAATGAATGAATGAATTCATTGGTTATTAAAAAGCATAAAGCTGAAGAACATTAAAATAACAACATTTTAGACAAACAATTTTGCAATACGAAGAACCATTATTAATATTTGAACACCTATGATAATTATAATCTAATTTATGAAGGATCATGTGACACTGAAGACTGGAGTAATGATGCTCTTTGATCACAGGATATAAATTACACTTTACTATATATTCACATAAAAAAAATTGTAAAAATATATCATATTTTTTACTGTGTTTTTCACCAAATAAATATAGTTTTGATGACTTTTTTGAATTTAAAAAAAATATATAAATCATAATTATGCCAGTCTTTTGACTGATTCTCAGTGTTGTGTTAGGATGTGTGTTCATGTGTTGTTGTCCGCACAGGGAGCAGATCCTGAGAGTGAAAGCCGAGGAGGATAAAATCCCTCTCTTAGTGGTGGGGAACAAGTCTGATCTGGAGGACAGGAGGCAGGTGTCCGCGGACGAGGCCCGAGCCAAAGCGGACGAGTGGTCCGTCCAGTACGTGGAAACATCAGCCAAAACCCGTGCCAACGTCGATAAGGTTTTGTGCCTTCAATACCCTGATACTCTCAGAATACTTGCCGATTGTGAGTGCCTCAACTGGGGTTCGATGTTTGCAGGTCTTCTTTGATTTGATGAGGGAAGTGCGGACGAAGAAGATGTCAGAGAACAAGGAGAAGAACGGAAAGAAGAGTGGCAAGAAGAAGAAAACGCTGAAAGAGAGATGCACGCTGCTTTGAGCCGCACGAACGTCAAGCTTTCCTGTCCTGGACTGAGCCGTTCCTCTGATGAGACCAGATCTTCTCCAGATCCCTCCTCCACCCTTTTTGATGCCAAATACAATCGAACGGAACCGTAAGCCACGGTGGCGACCTCAACCATTTCTTTTTTTTGTTCGTTTCTACAATATCAAATCTGTAGTTCAACTCTAATCTCTGGAATATGGAGCATTCCTCATTCATGAAACATGAGCAGAATACATTTCAAACTATTTAGAAATTAATTCTGCTGTGTTTCGTGAATCTATGATATCACACATACGCATAAAACATTTGCTTTTTGTGCTAATACTCTTATTTTTATCTGCCTTTCTCTTCTTTAAAGGCGAAGGCAACAGACGATATGCGATATATATATGTGTTTGTATGTTTTGAAAGCATTATAATGCAGCTGAAGAAGGTGGGGAGATTCACAGAGTTCACTATGTAATGTGTCACAAAATAGACAATTGATATTTTTGTAATCAAACCACTTTGTCTGTGTTTCATTGAATTATGAATTCCTGGTGATTATCGGCCAAATAAACCTTCTCTGAATTTGTTATGATTCTCTTGTTCTCTTGTGTCTCTGTGCTGAAAAAAGTCAATGAGAAAATGCTGGAATTTTGTGTTACGCTCTCGTTTCTGCGTTTGATGACCTCCGGAGTTTTGACAAAGGACGGCAGCGGGGCCATAAGAGTTTACGAGAGCCGTAAAAAGTGTCCGGAGGCAATCAGTCACCTTGACTTTGAATGTGAGAAACTTGTCTATTCAGCGTTTAACGCCCCATTGTAAAGACGCTTGTGATGTCCTTTACTTGCACACGCTCAAATCTGAGGATGCTGAGACCTTCGTGATCCAAACCATCTGGATGATGGAAAAAATATTAAAATAAGAATTCAGGAATCCCACACTTCTTCCAAGCTTCACCAATTTGTTAAATAGTTTTCCTTTGTTTCGATATAATTCACATCTGTTTTGAATTAATATATGTAATATAGAATATACACAGTAAAAACCCCAGAGTTAAATCAACTCTGCTCAGATAACATTTGGTCCCTCTCTAAATAGTGTTAAAGTAACACTGAAGCAGAGTTAAAGTTAATGAGATAATTAAGCAATTAATTAAGTGATGATTGAACATTAATGATGAACACCTGCTGTTAACAAGCAGAATCACTGAAGAAAAGAGAAACACAAGAACTACAACTGACTTCAGCCACAGTCTTAGATGAAATCAACTAAAGATAAAAGACATTCAATCTCTGAAGAGTGTTACTTTAACACTAGTTCAGTGTGACTTTAACACTATTTAGAGAGGGTTTAAATGTTATCTGAGCAGAGTTGATTTAACTCTGGGAGAAATGAGTAATAAATTAAAAAACAATAAATAATTTAATTTTCGCCAAAATAGTTTTCGTTTCTCCTCAACAAAAGACGCCGATCAATTTCCTCCTGAAAATCAAGTGAGGCGTTTATTAAAGTCTCTTTAAGGTAAGTAATTTCACTCGGCGTCCATCTTTGAAACCGTCACGCAAGTACAACTCCTATTTCTTTAAAAAGAGAAGCATCAAATTCTGCAAACCGGTTCACATTTGAAATCACTAATGAAATCTGACAACAACTTAATCATAAATGTGGTTTCTTATGCTCAAATAGCATTAAAAAAGGCTTATTTTTCAGACTGGAGTAGCCAATGCGCATGCGCAGTCTATCCGCGCGGGTCTAACGGCAGCTGCAGTGACGCAATGACTTTACCAATGGCGATTGGCCATTTATTAGATGTAGATGAATGCATCTCTCCAATGAAGAACGCCATGAGGCGAGAAATGTGAACCCTTAACAGGAGCCGTGAGACGCCAACGCTTTCCGTGAGAAGATGTGGCCCAGCCAGATGTTGACTAGCAGGAGAAGTACAGCCAGTCAACCTGCCAGAAGCTAAGCTGACCAAAAAGCCTTCAGAAATCGGCCTTGCAAACGGACGCTCTAGTGGAAAGATGTTAAGGAGCCACAGAAGGATCTTCACTAAGCTTTGGTTCCCTTCCTCTTCAAAACTGCATCAACCAACAGCTGAGGATCAGTGCTGATGCTTCCACCTGTTGAACACAAACACAGATTATTAGATGATGCTGCATCAATCATCCTCCTCAAGCTGTTTTTTTAGAGTAATTGAAATGACTGGCCAGCAGAGGGCAGATGTTTGATGAACTGACACACACCTGAAAACTCCTCTGGAACGTCCAGTCGATCCTTAAATTTGTGGATTGAGTGTCTGATGTTAAAGCGCATGACCAGAAGAACCAGCACCCTGTAGATGGATTCAAATGATTGTAAGTTTTACACTCAGGTTTAGTTATTCTCCGGGACTAATTAAAGGGGATCTATAATGCCCCGTGTAATATCAGTCTCTGGTGTCTGGTTATTAGTATATTTTATTGACAAGGTGTCACTTATTCCGCCATTTTGGCTTTCTCCTAATACCAGTGGACCTGTCTAAAGTCTTTAGTAATATCAAAGTCCCTTTCGAGGTAAGTCACGACAATATCAAAAGCCTTTTCGAGGTGCGTCAGGACTTAACGTCACTCGGCGGCCATTTGCAACGCCTCCGCGCGGCCAAATCCTATCTATTTCAATAGTGGAATAAAACTGCTCGCAATTAAATAACATATTTCAAATCAGCAACAAAATCTGACATGAACTGTCCCATAAATGCTGTGTCTTAAGCTCAAATAGCGTTAAAAAAAAGCTTATTTTAGGCTAGACCAGCCAATGCGCATGTGCAGCTTGAGTCTAAAGTTTCTGTGGGAACCGGAGCTTCTAACGGCAGCTGCAGTGACGCAATGACTTTACAGATCAGCGATTGGCTCTTTTATTTAGCGGTCGGGACGTATTCCGCCATTTTGCGCGTTGCAGTTTCTCCCATTCACAAGTATTAGAAGTCTTACTAGTCTTTGGTAATATTAATTTTCGCTGCTTACTGAGGTAAATATTACTTTGATGTTCATGTAGAATGACGTTTTACTTTAATTCTGAATATTTTGTGATGATTAACAGCGAATACAAACGTAAACATGCATGAAATGCATTCATAATTTACAAACCGTCATCTTCAAAATTAAATTTGTACTTTTTACTACATTATTAATCATGGCTTTAAACCACAATTTTACTACGAATACCATGGTTAAACTATTGTTAGTGTAGCAAAAACATGGTTAATTTGTGGAACCACAGTAACCATGTTTATTATTTGTAGTAAAACTGGAAAATTTCCATGGTTTTTGATTAACGTCCAATCTTTTTTCTTGTCGCACATGCAGAATACAGTGGTTTATGTCCAAACTCTTCCATCACCTGGTTCTACCACCATCCGTTCCCTACGGATTTCAGGGAAGTGAGGCGTTTACTGGCGTTCACTCTTGACCTCAGATCCGTACAGTTTGAGAAGATGTGAAGCTCTCATGATGGTGTTTATTTTCTTTTATCACGTGCCGATGTTATTAGCCACAGCTTGCCTTTCCTGGGATTGCGTGATGATGAACCGCTGATGTAGATGAATGCATCTCTCCAATGAAGAACGCCATGAGGCGAGAAATGTGAACCCTTAACAGGAGCCGTGAGACGCCAACGCTTTCCGTGAGAAGATGTGGCCCAGCCAGATGTTGACTAGCAGGAGAAGTACAGCCAGTCAACCTGCCAGAAGCTAAGCTGACCAAAAAGCCTTCAGAAATCGGCCTTGCAAACGGACGCTCTAGTGGAAAGATGTTAAGGAGCCACAGAAGGATCTTCACTAAGCTTTGGTTCCCTTCCTCTTCAAAACTGCATCAACCAACAGCTGAGGATCAGTGCTGATGCTTCCACCTGTTGAACACAAACACAGATTATTAGATGATGCTGCATCAATCATCCTCCTCAAGCTGTTTTTTTAGAGTAATTGAAATGACTGGCCAGCAGAGGGCAGATGTTTGATGAACTGACACACACCTGAAAACTCCTCTGGAACGTCCAGTCGATCCTTAAATTTGTGGATTGAGTGTCTGATGTTAAAGCGCATGACCAGAAGAACCAGCACCCTGTAGATGGATTCAAATGATTGTAAGTTTTACACTCAGGTTTAGTTATTCTCCGGGACTAATTAAAGGGGATCTATAATGCCCCGTGTAATATCAGTCTCTGGTGTCTCCAGTGAAGTTTCAGCTCAAAATCCCCCACAGATCATTCATTATCGCTTGTCAAATATCCTTGTTTGGTTGTTTTTGTGTGTGTCCCTTTAAATGCAAATGAGCTGCTGCTCCAGAAGAGGGCGGAGCTTTAACAGCTCAACAACAACAAAGCTGGAGAATCTCACGCAGACAAAATGAGGAAAGTGTTCAAACTGATGGAGAGACTCAGGAAGAAGTTCCAACTTTTAGATGTTTCTGAACGGTTAGTGGATAAATTGATGTAGTTGCTGTGGAGTTGATCAACTCATCACTAGCATGTGTCGTCACGTTCATCTTTTTTCCTCGAATCGACCCTCGTTTGTGACACAGTCCGGTGTATAATGACGGCATCAACAACACTCGACTACAACAACTCTTCCTCTTCTCTAAAGCAGCCCGACATGGCCCCGCCCCCTTTGTTGAGTGTTCTCGGGGGCGGGGTTTATGCAAATTTTAGGGTTAGTGATGTCACAAACCCATGAAGAAGCTCATTGTAGTCCCTACCAGCCATTTGGAAGCCACAGCTGAACATCAGCGTCACATAAATACGTCTGAGGGTCTGAAGCGAGTGCAGGAATGGACGTGAGATATCGCGGCCAGAAGCTCGCCCTCCTCTTTCAGCTGGGACAGGCAAACCATCAGGAACTCATGGGTGACCTGAGAGGAGAAAGAGTGAAGGACATGTAGGTTAAATCTTCACTTATTTGATCAATAATAATACATTTATTTGAGCATGTATGTCCAGTTCGTTGTCTCACTCACGTGTTGATGGTCTCCCCAGTTATCTGGACGGCGAGTTTCAATCTCTTCACTGTAGACGAGAGCTTCATCTTCTTCTCATTGCCTGTCAGCCTGGTCATGTGGAGGTCAGTAAGCTCTGTGGAGAGGAAATCGTGCAGAACTACTTCAGTTTTAATGCTTTGAAACTGTAATTTTCTGTTTGGATTGAAATTTAATGTTGTATAATTTCAGGGTTGGTACCTGAACCAGGGCTATTAACAACAAAATATAATGTAATAAACATTTAATTAAATAATATATATTTTTTTATTAATTATGAGCATATGTAAAATATAAATTAAAATAATAATTATAAAATAATATTGATTAATAGCAGTAATTAATAATATTTATCATATTCATTTAGTTTAACTTGATGTACTAAAATAGCTAAAAATAAAAATTTAATATAAAATATTAAAAAAACTAATACAAATAATTAATTTATTTAATTTTAAATAATTAAAATGTATATATTTGATAACTTTTGTAAAATATTAATTATTAAAATAATAATTATTAATAACAATAATTAATAATATTTATTATTTCATTTAGTTTAACTTGATATACAAAAATAAAACTGAAATAAAAATGTATTATAAAATATTAAAAAAACTAATACAAATAATTAATTTATTTAATTTTAAATAATTAAAATGTATATATTTGTTAACTTTTGTAAAATATTAATTATTAAAATAATAATTATTAATAACAATAATTAATAATATTTATCATTTCATTTAGTTTAACTTGATATACAAAAATAAAACTGAAATAAAAACTAATAAAATAAAATTACTTAAAATGAAAAATATAAAATTAAGAGATAATAATAATATCCCAAAGATACGAAAATAACGCCGACCAGAGCACCGCGCTTCCCTCGTTCCACCGCTTCCGCTGGGAAAGGACATCGTCCCGGAAGGAGGAAGCGTTGAGGAGGCACTGCAACACGGAGTTCATATAACACGTGTTTCCTAAATTGGGAAACTTTGACAGGAGGGATTCAGTTAGAGGGCATCTAAATAAAGCACATCATCTGTGAGTAAATGTGCTCAAGCTTTTAACTAGTAGTGCGTATCCAGAATTCACCCCAAGGGCTGGCGATGTCTACGTCATCCTCCGTGTCGCTGCGCCTGCTCCACCTCGACCCGTTGGACTGCGCCGTCATACTGTCCAACACGCCGAGAATGCTGGGAAAACATCAGCAATATGTTAAACAATGTACGTCCAGGAAACACAATGGGAGAAAATCTTGAAATAGAAATGATTCCTATAACTGTGACCGAACAATTCATGGTCTAAAAGAGACGGACACTGGCACATATTATACGTACTCAATATGTAAATTGTTTGCAGCCCTCGTGCAAATACACGCTAGAAGTTTAAAGGTCGTTTATAAACCAGTGTTTGGTCAGCCATCAGGGAATGCAGTAAAATAAGATTAGATTATAACCTATAATTTAATCATTTACAGTTGTGTTGCACATTGTTTACATGTTCCTCTCCAACCATAAAATGCTCAGCTGTTTCTCGCCCAGAGCAGATCATACGCACGAACATGGCTCATACATTTCCAGTCATATCAAACTTGATGTGACAAAATTATGAGCTTTTCCAAATTAAATCCTCACATACATAACATATATATATATATATCATTAAAACCAGAACACTCCTTTTTTCTTATTTTAAATGCTTTATTTTGTTAGTTACAGATGTGTAATTTACATACAGTTTTCAATCCAACAGCATTAAATAAAAATTAAATAAAAACATAAACATACATTGGATTATTTCCTTTAAAAAAAAAAAAAAAAAATTATTTAATTTATAAGTATATAAGATTATACTTGAAAATTCTTATTTCTTCCGCAAAATCATGAGTAGCTGCATTAGAAGCAGAATACAACATGTTCATTGAAAACATTCACTTATATCAGGAATGCATTGATGTCACTTTCCCGCCGGAAAAAGTGGCAAAAGAGCTTGATGCATGACTGGATTTAAATAGGGGAAAATGGAAGTAAAACAAACTATTTTCAGTTTAAACTGAAGGCTGGACTCGATATAGTGTTCCTGTCACGACTTACCAACGATCCAGCGATCTATGGATATTCACATGCATTTTTGACACCAGATTTCAGTTCAGTTGGCATTTATTCCTTCAAAATAAAAGGCTCGCTTTGTGATTAGGAAGATTGAGTGAATGTAGGCAATAGTTCTGGCCTCTCATGAGGTGAAGCCCAAAGGCCTCTGATAGTCTTAATCCGGCAATGCCACCAGTATGACGACGGTGGTCACCATGTAGACGGTGAGGCCGCTAAAGAGACCAATAGTGTTCAGGATCAGCGCCGATCTGGAGGACCTGATCGCTAAATCTTGCTGTCCAGTCAGGTTGGCGTCTCGAGTCTGCAACAACAACAACAAAGAAACTGTCAATGCATGTGTTCCTTTCATACCAAGAATCTGAATTTTTCTTTCTGTAATGTTATAGATTATTGGTTCTGTTGCCTCCAAATGTAAATCCAAAGTTCAAAGTTATGACCCTAATTTAACTGTAATCTCTGAAGAGATGACTGACTTCATTTCACAGGAACGGTTCAGTCTCAGTTGCAATAAGATCAAATGGTTTCCCAACGTTTGGTTAGTTGATAGTCATAAAATTCATTTAGATCAACTCAATAAAATCTTTTTTCATCACCTACGATAAAGTGTTAAATCGTGTAAATGTGTAATCTAAAATCGATGTAAAATGTAACTATCGATGAGGCGTAACATTATGACACTGACAGGTGACGCTGGGATATTTTAGGACATTTTGTCCACTTGCTGTCCACTCATATATTAGCTCAAATATAAGATCAAAGCACCACAAGAGCAGACGGCTCCATATGCTTTTGAATTGCTCTTGCAGTGCTTTAATTCCATACAGCGATCTAACATGCCCAATTCGTTCAAAACACGGATTCGGAAATGAAAAGCTGTTGTATGTTGCTCAGAAACGAAAAGATCTGCTTTATATGATATGACAACTTGATATGACAAATTTATGAGGTTTTCCAAATTAAATCCTCATACATACATAAATAACATATATATATATATATATATATATATCATTAAAACCAGAACACTCCTTTTTTCTTATTTTAAAGGCTTTATTTTGTTACAGATGTGTAATTTACATACAGTTTTCAATCCAACAGCATTAAATAAAAATGAAATAAAAACATAAACATACATTGGATTATTTCCTTTAAAAAAAAAAAAAAAAGATTATACTTGAAAATTCTTATTTCTTCCGCAAAATCATGAGTAGCTGCATTAGAAGCAGAATTCAACATGTTCGTTGAAAACATTCACTTATATCAGGAATGCATTGATGTCACTTTCCCGCCGGAAAAAGTGGCAAAAGCTTTAATTCCATACAGCGATCTAACACGCCCAATTCGTTCAAAACACGGATTCGGAAATGGAAGTGCTGTTGAATGTTGCTCAGAAACGAAAAGATCTGCTTTATATTTTCATTGGCAGAATTGAGCAAAACGGACAATATTGTGTCTAATAAATGAAAATGACCCCAAGCTGGACTCACCCTCAAGCCATCGTAGGTGTATGTGACTTTATTCTTTCTGATGAACACAATCTGAGATATTTTAATAAATATTCGGACACATCCGAGCTTTATAATGGCAGTGAGCGGGATCAACGAGTCTCCATCCACATCCATCATAAATGTACTCCGCACTGCTCCGGGGGGTTAATAAAGACCTTCTGAAGCGAAGCGATGCGTTTGTGTCAAAAAAACAGACATATTTAACAAGTTATGATGTTAAATATCTAGCTTCCTCCAGACCGCCTTCCATATTGTCCACTTGCTGCCTAACATAAGTGGTCATAATGTTATGCCTGATCAATTTTATATATATATATATATATATATATATATATATATATTGTAATCTTTGCATGCTAGGACAGTTATTCTTCATAAAGTACAGTGAGTCGAGGGTCGGGGTAGTCGTGGCCTAATGATGAGGGAGTCGGGCTTGTAACCTGAAGGTTGCTGGTTCGATTCCCATGCCGGCAGGAATTGAAAGTGGGGATTGTGAATAAACAGCTCTCTCTCCACCTTCGATACCATGACTGAGGTGCACTTGAGCAAGACATCTAACCCCTAATTGCCTCACTTGTAAGTCGCTTTGGATAAAAGCGTCTGCTAAATGACTAAAAGTAAATCATAATGAGACGCTTATTTTTATTATTTGTGTGATTAATTCAATAAGAGGCAATCAAATCCTCTTGAAATGAGAGCGAATACTCACAGAGCATGAGCAGATGACAGAAGCGATGCCCACAGGGAGAAAGCAGAACAGCAACGTAAAGATGGAGAAGCACAAGTAATCCGGCATCGGAGTGAATGCTGGAGATCTGGAGGTCGTGAAGACAGTGGGCTGAACGGTGACCCCAGCGTGACCTGCATTCGGTGGGTATGCAGACATGCCTGGGTATGGCTGTTGTTGGGCATACGGACCCTGAGGAGCATACGGGCCCTGAGGAGCATACGGGCCCTGAGGAGCATACGGACCCTGAGGAGCATACGGACCCTGAGGAGCATACGGACCCTGAGGAGCATACGGACCTTGAGGAGCATACGGACCCTGAGGGCCACCTGGAGCTCCGTATGTCTGGATGGGATATCCGGAAGGGTTGGGATAGGACCCCGGGCCGTAGTATCCGGCATTAGGATGTTCCTGGTACGGTGGCGGCAAAGGCTGACCCATCCTGGGCTTCTGTGATGGATCCTGCTCTTCTGGGTCACTGAACGAGAGGTTTATCCTTCCGATTGTTGGTCCTTGATTGTACATTTCTTTTCTTGAGATCACTTTAGCTTCGTGCCGAGTCTGCCGTCAGTCTTGTACGTTTATGAACCTTGTTCTCTGATGGTGATGTGGAGATTTATAGGACTCTAATGGGAGGTGGTTTGCAGCTTGGGGAGGTTCAGTGTGATGATTGCTTCTTATCTTAACATTATACCAAGACAGTGTTTTATAACTTAAGAGTTAGAATGGAAAAGCATGACCTTGAATAAAAGGGAGGGATCTTTTGTTGATGATCCTGTGTCTTATCAAACACAATTCATCTGCCTTTTGGTAGAAGCTCATCAAATTAGACAGATGTCAATGTGGACAGACTTATACTGCTCTGAAACAGGAAGGATTATGGGTAATGTAGTCCATGTATGACTGGCAATGAGCAAGAGGGGAGTGTCCTCTGGTGGACAACCAGGGCACTACAGCTGGTCCTATTATGTTTTTTATTAATATTTTGACATTTATATTTTTCATTTTAAATTTAATTAAAGTTTTAGTAATTTTGTTGTTTTTATTTTTATTTTTTTTTTTAATTTATACAGTTTTAATTGGTTTTTATTTCAGTTTTAGCTTTTTAGTACGGTAACACTTTACAATAAGGTTCATTAGTTAACAATATTAGTTAACATGAACTAATAATGAACTGCACTTATACAGCATTTATTAATCTTTGTTAATGTTAATTTCAACATTTATTAATACATTATTAAAATCTTGTTAACATTAGTTAATGCACTGTGGACTAACATGAACAAACAATGAACAACTCTATTTACATTAACTAACATTAACAAAGATTAGTAAATACAGTAACTAATGTATTGCTCATGGTTAGTTCATGTTAGTTAATACATTAACTAATCTAAATTGTAAAGTGTTGCCTTTAGTACTTATAAAATAAGTTTATTTTTTTATATTCTGTTTCAGTTATTCTTTATTTTATTCAAGTGAAAAAAAGTTTTTTTTTAATGGATTTAATTTTAGTTTTAGCAACAAACCATCTCTGATCAACACTGATTGTGTCTGTTATTGTTTTATATTCAAATAAATATTAAGTTATAAAATATATAATAATCTGTTCAGGCAAGTTGAGCTACTGTTTGACACAGAGATCATCCAGTTTATCTAAATTTACCCTAATGAAAGTGAAAGTCACTCATATTGGAGACAATATTTAACATTGTTTATCAGCCCTCATACAGAAACAGTTTAAAGGTTGGTTATAAACGTTTTCATCCTACAGTCATATCTAAACTATTTGGCCAGCCATCAAGGAATGCAGTAAGATAAGGAAAGAATCTAAAATGTAATCATTTACAAATGATTTTGCACATTATTTTCATGTTCCTCTCCAACCATAAAATGCTCAGCTGTTTCTCGCCCAGAAATAACATTATGAGCTACTTATGATTACAGATCATACGCACGAACATGGCTCATATATTTCCAGTCATATGAAAACTTTATGAGCTTTAGACATTTTAGACAAGGTCATAATTAGCAGATCAAAAAGTGCAAATATTGCTAGAATCAGGAAGAAACAGAACTTTTCTTTTGGGTTTTGAATCACAGAGTATATATATATATACACACACTCACAGTCATTTTTTCTTAATTTAAAGGCTTTATTTTGATGTGCAATTTAGTTACAGATCATTTACATCAAGTTTTCAATCCAACAGCATTACATAAACTAAAAATAAAACATAAACATACATTAGATTATGTCATTTCTTCTACATGAGTGGCTGCATTTGACTCATCATTCAGCATCTGTTCATTTAATCACGCCGTAAATCCACAGTAAGACGACGGTGGCCACTGTGTAGATTGTGAGGCCAAAAAAGAGAGCGACGTTGTTCAGGGTCAGCGCCGTTCTGGAGGACCTGATCGCTAAATCTTGCCGTCCAGCCAGGTTAGCGTCTCGAGTCTGTGAAAAGCAAAAAACGTTTGTCAATGCATGTTTTCCTTTCATGCTAAGAATCTGCATTTTTCTTTCTGTAATGTTATAGATTATTAGTTCCGATGCCTCTAAATGTAAATCCAAAGTTCAAAGTTATGACCCTAATTTAACTGTAATCTCCGGCGTCTGAAGAGAGGACTATGACTTCATTTCACAGGAACTGTTCAGTTTCAGTTGCAATAAGACCAAATGGTTTCCCAACGTTTGGTTAGTAGATAGTCATAAAATTTATTTCACATTCTATAAAGTATTAAATTATGTAAAAAAAAAAATATCTCAAGCTATATATGTATAATGTGTGTGTGTGTGTGACCCTGGACCATAAAACATCATAAGGGTCATAAGGGTCAATTTTTGTGAGGATAGGACAAGATATTTATTTATTTATTTATTTATTTATTTTACAACTATTTGAAAATCTGAGGGTGCAAAAATATCTAAATATTGAGAAATTCACCTTTAAAGTTGTCCAGATGAAGTCCTTAGCAACACATATCCACTCACAAAAATACATTTTTGATATATTAATGGTAGTAAATTTAGAAAATATGTTCTTGATCTTTACTTAATATCCTGATCTTGGGCATAAAAGAAAAATCCCATACGATGTATTGTTTTTTATTGCGACAAATATACCCGTGTGACTTATGACCGTTTTTTTGAAAATCACATGAACTATTAAAATTTCGACTCACTTATGAAATCTTGTAACTTTCACGCTCCGAATCACTGAGTCGAAACAAAAGATTCGTAACGCTTCATGAATCAGTGTTTTGAAATCGTCCATCACTAGATATTGTTGAAAAGTCGTTATTTTGGCGCACAAAAAGTATTCTCGTCACTTTATAACATTAAGGTTGAACCACTGTAGTCACATGACCTGTTTTAAATATGTATCTGAAAGTGTTCATTATCAATAGAGACTCACTGAACCATCGGATTTCATCAAAAATATCTTCATTTGAGTTCTGAAGATGAACGAAGATCTTACGGGTGTAGAACGACGTGAGGGAGAGGAATTAATGACTGAAATTCGTTTCGGGGTGAACTAACACTTTAAGAGGCAATCAAATACTTACAGCAGCCGAAAACACGACAGCAGCGAATCCCAATGGGAAACAGCAGAACAGCAAGGTAAAGATGGAGTAGCACAAGTACTCCGACATATGAACATCCGCTGGTGTGGAGGTCACGAACACAGTGGTCTGATTCTGATTCTGAAATCCTGCGCTCGGACTTTGTGGATATGCAGGCATGCCTGGAATTGGCTGTTGTTGGATATGCGGACCCTGAGGGCCGCCTGGAGCTCCGTATGTCTGGAGGGGATAGCTGGAAGAGTTGGGATAGGACCCTGGTGGTGGCACAGGCTGACCCATCCTGGGCGTCTGTGATGGATCCTGCTCTTCTGGGTCACTGAATGAGAGGTTTATTCTTCCGAGTCCTTGATTGTACATTTCTTTTCTTGTACTCGTGATGTCTGGTTTCGTGCTCCCCGCTGTTGAATCTGCCGTCAGTCTTGTGCTTTCGTGACTTTGTCCTCTGATGGCGATGTGGAAATTTATAGGACTGTAAGGGAAGGTGGTAACTGCAAAGATAAGCTGAAGCAATTAACACTTCACATCCGCCTGACGCTCCCATTCATCGGAGATTGCGTCGTCTTATCTGAACACTGTTCTAATACAGTTTTTAAACTTAAAAATGTGTTTTAACCATGTAATTAAATCATAAATGAAATGCAACTTTGTTCATCTTGAATAGTTCGTATATGGCAAAACATGCACCTTTAATAAAAAGGAGGCGAAAACATCTTTTATTGTTTTTATGTCCAAAATCATATCTAATCAAACTCTACAGTTTTCTGCAGCAAATTCATCTGCCATTTGGTAGAAGCTCATCAATTTAGACAGATGTCAATATGGATAGTTTGCATGACATCAGTGTTATTTTAGTATCAATTACATGACTATATATTATAGTCAAAACAATAAATCTACTAAAGAAAATCTTTTTTTTTCACTTCGAGACCATTCAAGCTGGCATTCATTAAACCTCTCATTAACTAGATCCAAATGAATTGGCAAATTACAGACCATTTCAAATCATATGTTTATGTAAAATTCTAGAAAATGTTGCAAAATAATTATCACTGGCCCCATCACTGCGCTTGTTAAATATACAAATGATTTACCGCTAGTTTTACTTGGTCTTAGTGCTGCGTTCGACACTATAGATCATGACATACGCTTAGATCGACCACTAAATTGCACAGACACTAAGGTGGTTTAAATCGTACCTATCAGACGTTACCATTTTTTCTATTTAAACGGGGGAAAATCTAAAATAATGTCAGTAAATTATGGAGTGCCACAGGGATCAGTGTTAGGCCCGCTACTGTTTTCAATATAGATGCTGCTGCCACTTGCAAACATGGAATTAGTTTCCACTGTTGCAGATGATACATTATATATTTCATCAGGACCAGATTAAATCTTTAAATTATCCAAGTTGACAAAGTGCGTTAAGATATAAAATATTGGAAGACCTGTTTTTTTTTCTTCTGTTAAGTTCAGATAAGACTGAGGTATTACTTATTGGACCAAAATCCTGTGCACAGAATCTCTTAGAATATAATTTATCCTTTAGAAGGATGAACTGTTACTTCATCCCCTACCTGAGTGTTATATTAGACAGCAACTTGTGTTTCAAAAATCCTATTTCATGTTACTCTTCCACCTCAGAAACATCACTAAGCTATGGAACATGTTCTCTGTTTACATTTATTCATTTGGCAGACGCTTTTATCCAAAGCGACTTACAAGGGGAGCAATTAGGGGTTTCGTGGCTTGCTTGACCTCAGTCATGGTATTGAAGGTGGACAGAGACCTGGTCATTCACAATCCCCACCGGCATGGGAATCGAACCAGCAACCTTCAGGTTACAAGCCCAAAGGTAGTTCATGCATTCATGACCTGTAGACTAGATTACTGTAATCAATTTAATAGCTGGTTGTCCTGGATCCTCAATCAACAAGCTACTGTTGCTAGAGATCTTAATAGGTCAAGACAATATCAGATAAAACTAATTTTAGTACCTCTACACTGGTAACCTATTAAATTCTGATTACAATGTATTGCTACTGAGCTGTAAGGCTCTAAATGGTTCAGCTCCGATGTGTTTAACTGATCCTCTAAGGCTCTTTAAGGTCTCAAAACAGTGGGCTTCTGGTAGTCCTTAGGTCCACTAATGGTGGGAGAGCATTTTCACATTTGACTGGAATATAAGTACAAGTAACTTAATTTAAAGCAGAATACAGCATCTGTTCATTTAAATACGCCGTACGCATACAGTAAGAGGATGGTGGTCAGGGTGTAGACTGCGAGGCCGATACCGAGAGCGACATTGTTCAGGATAAACACCGTTCCTGATCGCTAAATCCTGCTGTCCATGAGCATTTTGAGTCTGCGAAAACAGAAATTTCATACTGTTACATACTTTCATTCCTTTCATACTAAAAATCTGCATTTTTCTGTAATGTCATATTGATTTAAAACAGTAATTCCTAAAGTGGTCTGCGAAAAGATGACCTAAACTAGGCAAGCTCTTAACCCGCACCGGATCATGGGCGCGGGGGGTGGGGGTGGGGGGGGGTGAGACGTCAGTGTGTTTTAATAACGAAAAAATGGATCATATCATTGGATTTGTGTTTGAATAATTAGTTTTTGACTTGAAACAGTTGCATATTAAACTTAAATTTAGTATATCCTTCCTATTTTGTTGTTTTTGGGGGGCGTGTTAGAGTGGGATTCTGTTGGAAAAAAATTGGAAGATAAAGTGGTCCTTGGGCTGAAAAAGTTTGAGAAACACTGATTTAAAAGGATCATTCAGCTGTCTAATGAGAAGACTATGACATCTAGGGATAATGAAAATAATGAATAAATGTGATCCCAGCCGAGGATCAGTTGGGCACTGGAAATGTGAAAGCTGCTCCTGCATCACATACACACTGCAAACTGAGTCTGTGTGAACCAGGCGTAACCTGTTAACATGGGCACAGAAACAAAACACCCTCTACTACAAACCTGACCGCTTCTGTGAAATCATTTCACATGGAGGAACTGTTAGGTTTCAGTTGCAATACCGTCTGGTTTCCTGGCATTCAGTCATAAAATGGTCATAAAATCATGAACACATCACTGCGTCACAGCGTGTTCACTGAGATCAACTCAATAAAACCTTTTATCATTGTATTCTATAAAGTGTTAAATTGCGCAAAAATGTTTTCTCGATCAGTCATGACTTTATGAGCACTGACGGGTGAAGGGAGTCACCCTGATTATCTCTTCATCTGTTAGTGGTGGGAGATATCAGGCAGCATTTTGTCCTCAAAGTGGATTTGAGCGAGTTTGACGAGGGCCAAGTTGTGATGGCTAGACGACTGGGTCAGAGCATCTCCAAAACTGCTGCTCTTGTGGGGTGTTCCCGCTCTGCAGTGGTCAGTATTTATCAAAAGTGGTCCAAGGAAGGAGCGGTGGTGAACCGGCGACAGGGTCATGGACAGCCGAGGCTCATTGATACCCGTGGAGAGCGAAGGCTGGCCCGTGTGGTCCGATCCAACAGACGAGCTACTGTAGCTCAATTTGCTCAAGAAGTTGATGCTGGTTCTGATAGAAAGGTGCAGACCAGTCAGGGTGTCCATGAGAATCCATGTCCACCACAAAACGAGCCAACAGTGGCCACGTGAGCCTCAGAGCAATGGAAGAAGGTGGCCTGGTCTGGTGAATGATGTTTTCGTTTACAATGGAGGCAGTTTGATTCTTTGGGAAATGTTCTGCTGGGAAACCTTGGGTCCTGCGTCCATGTGGACGTTACTTTGACATGAACCACCTACCCAGTGGTTCTTAACCTGGGTTCGATCGAACCCCAGGGGTTCGGTGAGTCAGTCTGAGGGGTTCAGCGGAGGTCAAGACACACCCGACTCATATGATTCGTGATGACACGCTCCGCTTTTTCCTGTTAAGAAGGGTTCGGTGAATGCGCATATGAAACTGGTGGGGTTCAGTACCTCCAACAAGGTTAAGAACCACTGCACCTACCTAAGCGTTGTTGCAGACCATGTTCACCCTTTCATGGAAACGGTATTCCCTGGTGGCCTCTTTCAGCAGGATAATGCTCCTGACACGAAGCAAAAATGGTTCAGGAATGGTTTGAGGAGCACAACAATGAGTTTGAGATGTTGACTTGGCCTCCAAATTCTCCAGATCTCAATTCAATGGAGCATCTGTGGGATGTGCAGAACGAACAAGTCCGATCCATGGAGGATCCGCCTCGCAATTTACAAGACTTAAAGGATCTGCTGTGAACATCGTGGTGGACACCTTCAGTCCAGTGAAGTCCATGCCTTGATGGGTAAGGGCTGTTTTGGCAGCAAACACAATATTAGGAAGGTGGTCATAATGTTATGCCTGATCTGTGTATATACTATGTGTTTGTATGTATATAAACAGCAGAACAGCAAGGTAAAGATGGAGTGGCACAAGTAATCCACCAGAGGAATGGACGGTCACAGTGGGCTGAACGGTGACCCTGCATTCGGATGGACATGCCTTGATATGGCTGCTGTTGGGTTTATGGGCCACCTGGAGCTCCGTATGGCTGGAGGAGATATCTGGAAGAGTTGGGATTGGACCCTATGCCGTGGTATCCGGAATTAAGATGTTCCTGGTTTGTTGGCGGCAACGACTGACCAATCCTGCTCTTCTGGGTCACTGAATGAGAAGTTTATTCTTCTGATTGTTGGTCCTTGATTGTACATTTCCGGTCCTCGTGATCTCCTCGATGTTGAGTCTGCCGTCAGTCTTGGGCTTTTATGAACCTTGTCCTCTGATGGTGATGTGAAGATTTATAGGACTCTAATAGGAGGTGGTTTGCAGCTTGTAAAGGAGGTTCAGTGTGATGATTGCTTCATCTTATCTGAATATTACATTAATACAGTACTTTTCAATTGGATGATCAAGCTTAAAAGTGTGTACCAGCTTGATATCCTTGGGATTTCAGATGTACGGTAGCAATCTCTAACCCAGAATAAAACCTGCTCCAGATCAGATTAGCCTTGTCCATTTTGTGTTTTGTCTTGTACTGTATTGTAATACAAGGGTTTGTATTGCAACCCTGTATTATTAATGTAATGTACTTCTGTTACCCATCAATCTTCCAAACAAGCAATAAAAAATTACATTTAAAAGAGAGAAATACAATAATTATTAAAAAGTGAATAATAGCAGCATGCAAGTCCTCTGTTCACCAGCAGGTGTCAGTGTGAAATCACATAAACACAGCCATTAAGATCTAGTATGGTCCACTAGCAAGTCAGGGGTCAGTGAGACTTACTTTTTGGTATCAAATTAGGCCAGTCTACATTTTTATGTAACTGACTTAAAAAACACTCATATTCTTAAAGGATTAGTTCACTTTCAAATGAAAATTAGCCCAAGTTTTACTCATCCTCAAGCCATCCTAGGTGTATATGACTTCCAACACAATTGGAGAAATATTAAAATATTCTGACGCATAAAATGGCAGTGAACGGGATCAATGAGTTTGAGCTGAAGAAAGTGTCTCCATCCACATCCATCATAAATGTACTCCGCACTGCTCCGGGGGGTTAATAAAGGCCTTCTGATGCATTTGTGTAAAAAAACTAATCCATATTTAACAAGTTATGAAGTAAAATATCTAGCTTCCGCCAGACCGCCTTCCAGATTCAACGTACGAGTGTAAAATGGTGTTGCATCAGTTACGCTTTCTTCGTACATTGAATACAGAAGGTGGTCTGATATTTTACTTCATAAAATGTTAATTTTTTATACAAACTCAAGCCTTTATTAACCCCCCGGAGAAATCTGGAGTACATTTATGATGGATGGATGTGGATGGAAACACTTTCTTCAGCTTATTTTCGTTGATCTCGCTCACTGCCATTAAAAAGCTTGGATATTTATTAAAATATTGTGTTCATCAGAAAGAAGAAAGTCACATACACCTCCGATGGATCGAGGGTGAGTAAAGCTTGGGCTAATTTTCATTTGAAAGTGAACTAATCCTTTAAAGAACAGTCTTAAAGAAGAAAAATCTGATTACTAACTGGTCTTAGCGGTTTATGCAACCGCCCCCAGATCAGTTAGTCCAGTTAGTCCTCTGACACCACGAGCTTAAAAATGCAAATCTCTTTTCGTTAATGAAGACGAGCCTACAGTATTTAGATTTTATACATAACAAATTACAATAAAAATACAAGTCTTTAATCGTGCGTGCGTGAAACGTTTTTGTGAGGAATAATATTTTTAATTTAAATAACACCACCGCGAGCGCTCACTGGGACTTTTACGCTGAAAGGTGGCCACGGAGGGCGCCATTTTGAAAACGGCCCCTCACACTACGTCGCTTCACACAGCTGAATATATTAAGCCTCCAAATAGCCGGTAACGTTATTTATATTCGCGAAGCGTCCTTGTTCGTCCGCGCGCTCTCATAAAGAAAACAAGCACGAACGCGATTTTGAGAGAAATTTACCCTCAGACAAGAAGCGCGCGAGTTTTTTTTTTTTTTTATTCTGATGAGGATTTTATTGAATGCGCTTGTAGAGCTCGTTTCTGCCGCGGTGGATTTGGAAAAGGATTTATTCTATTTGGGATCCTGTCATTGGAGCAAAGGAATACAGCAGAGTCTTCAAATCCGTTCGGATTGACAGGTAACGCGTTATTCCCATTGCGTTATTGTGAGTATTTTGGCGCAGTGATTCTGTAACCGTCATTCATCCACGCGCGCGCGACTTTGACGCGCTCGTTGACGCGACGCGTTACATGACATTGTGTGTCTAGTGTTGGTTACAGTACGTGTCTTTTATTAATGTATTAATGTACCGATTCGACAACACAACTATATTGTGTAACGCGCATTCCCCGCCATCCCGCGCTCGTGCCCGAGGGACAATTTCTCTTTTGTTTTGCCGCGTTTTTGTCTCTCAATATCATATTTTATTCCGTGAATCTGTCAGAAACGCCCTGCGGATTGATTATGACACTCCGAGATTATTAAAAAACCTCTGTGTGTGGATTATATAATCATAATCCTTCATTAAACGCAATTAAAGCACCAGATTATATATACATTAATGTATTTATTAATATTTTATTGACGTGATTTATTCAATAAAAGAGGAAATATGCAATAAGTGTCGATTATGCTAATACAATAATAATAATAATTATTAACACAGACAGATCTGAATATGAGATGCAACAGATGTGAATGAAATATTCTTACTTTTAATATTTCTTGGTAAAAGTGTTTTATTTTTTAGAGTTTATTGTCTTGTTGTATTTTAATTGCATGTTTTTAGCTTTAAATAACATTAAGTATTTTTTGTCATTATATTTGGCAGGTGTTTATTATGTTTACATCTATGGCTCATTATTTTTTATAATATTTATGTCGATTTTTGCAGGCTGCAGATGGTCTTTTCTTTGGTTTTATGAACGTCATCTTTAAATTTATTTATTTAAGTGTGTATTAATTAATTTTTGTAATATTTGTATCTCCACCCAGGGTTTCCCTCATGTGATTTGAGAAAGTTTCATCAAGTAATAATGTATTTCTGTCAAATTCAGTGAATCCAAGCAGGTTTTTTTCAGTTTAAATCAATAAGCCGCTCGTGTCTCGGCTGTTTACTGCTGCTTCTGAAACTGACTTGGCTTAGTGGTTCAAACCTGGGCTGGTAATTGATAAGCCGTGGGTTCAAACCCCCGGACGGGACCGTTGAAGATGTCTCACCTTCAGCAGAGCGTGTAAATGAGTACGTTGGGCTGACCAAACTGTTGTTGAGTCTTGAATTGCCCACTGAAGTCATGCACACGTGTGCTTACAAATGATTTATTTAATGCCTGAATGGAGTAAAATAACTGTGACCGTTTGTGCAAATACACCTGAGCCACGGTAATGCGTGGAACATGCTGGTTTTCATTGACGACACGACTGTCATGTTTTGTGGTGTTTGGATAATGTGATTACAGGCTTTAATGTTGTTGTTCTCTCTCTCTCTCTCTCTCTCTCTCTCTCTCTCTGTCTCTGTCTCTGTCTCTCTCTCTCTCTCTCTCTCTCTCTCTCTCTCTCTCTCTCTCTCTCTCTCTCTCTCTCTCTCTCTCTCTCTCTCTCTGTGTCTCTCTCTCTCTCTGTCTCTCTCTCTCTCTCTCTCTCTCTCTCTCTCTCTCTCTCTCTGTGTCTCTCTCTCTCTCTCTGTGTCTCTCTCTCTCTCTCTCTCTCTCTCTCGCTCTGTCTCTCTCTCTCTCTCTCTCTCTCTCTCTCTCTCTCTCTCTCTCTCTCTCTCTCTCAGGTGTTGTTTAGACACAGGTTACGCAGGTGTCATGTTCAATCAGCTTCATTATCGGTCTCTGCCCGGCGTTAAGTTGAACGCAGACCGTAAACGAGACTTTGTGAACCGGTTTATGAGACGTTTTCCACTCATTTATGTGTTAGTAGTGGCACCAAACTGAATCACAATCTGTTTGTTTGAGCGACGCAACGGAGCATGAGCAGTTTGTCAACAATGACTCAACCGGTGGTGTTATTTTTGGCATTATTTATGCAATTCTGATCCACAAATTACACACTTTACATTTAAAATTAAGTTGTATTTGTATTAATAATAACAATGTTATAAATACAACTAATTTATAGTTTTCCTCTAGGAATATAAATTAAAAAAATAATTCTTAAATATATATACACACCACCGTTCAAAAGTTTGGGGTCAGTAAGAATTTTTATTTTATTTGAAAAGAAATTAATACGTTTATTCATCAAGGACGCATTAAATCGGTGAAAAGTTGACAGTAAAGACATAATATTACAAAATATTATATTTCTAATAAACACTGTTCTTTTGAACTTTCTATTCATCAAAGAATCCGGAAAAAAAAAATCGTACACAAATATCTTGTACGATTGTTAAATGTACGAATATTAAATGTTTCTTGATCATCAAATCATATCAGAATGATTTCTGAAGGATCATGTGACTCTAAAGACTGGAGTAATGATGCTGAAAATTCAGCTTTGATCACTGGATATAAATTATATTTTACTATATATTCACATAGAAAACGGATGATTTAAATTGTAATAATATTTTCACAATATTACTGTTTTTACGGTATTTTTAATTAAATAAATACAGGCTTGTTGAGCAGACGAAACTTCTTTAAAAACATAAAAAATGATCAAACCCCTAACTTTTGAACGGTAGTTTATATTAGTAAATTATTAAATGTAATAGGTATATTAAAAGAAATATTTCATATTTTATATAATGTTTTAATATAAATTATTTACGTATATATATATATATATATATATATATATATATATATATATATATTTATGAAGGATATATTATATAAAATATATATATTTTAACTTAACTCTTTTTACTTAATACATAAATTTTATAATATTATTATATAATATAAATATAAAACATTATAATTTATGTACGTGTATATATTTTTAAATTCCTATTTTTTTTTCTCACACTTTTCTCGTGTTTCCATTCGAAGTACAAAAAAAAAAAGAGGAAAAAAAATTGGAATATCACATAAAATATATTTGTGAATAAAGCAGCGTTTCCATCCCATGTGTTCAAGAGAACAAAATTCTCACTTCCTGGAAATTCGGCGGAAATATTAGTAATAAAAATGCAATCGGGCTCTTTTTTTTCTCCATCATGAAGGAGTTTGTCGTAGAGCGTCAGACGAAACACAATAAACGCTGTCATGTGATCTTGTGTTTGCGAACACAGTGGTGTGAGACCAAATCATCCTGATGACAGACTTTCACTCGGGCGTTTCAGAACCAACAAACCAACATTTGGTGTGCTGCGATGCGATTGGTCCGCTGGTTGGTCAGATTATGCAATGACAGTCACATTCGGTAAATGTGTTTCCATCATAATTCATGCACGTCTTCCTAGCGGATAAAAATTGTTTTAGCACATACAGTATGTTTTAATTGGCATTTCCATCCAGCATGTTTTTATTGCAGAATTAGCATAAAAATAGGTGGATTTCACAGTTTGAATTGGTTTCATTTAGTGATCTGCGGCTAAAGAGGAAGATTTCTCGAGGAGAGACACGTGTTGAGCGTCTCATGGCTCCGCAGCTGCTCGTAATGACAGATGACCCTGTGCTGTAAAAGCCCGGCGGGATGAGTCGCATCCGAAGAGGAAACCCTCCTGAGCTTGATCCAGTTTACCTGCTCCGCAGAGGCTCATCCAGAGTAATACAACAAGTGTTGTGTTTAATCGACATCCTCTGAAGAATTAAGGTTTATCTTTTAGACGGTTATGTTGTTAAAGGAGTGTATCCCAGAATCACTTTAGCCTTAAACATTTGAGACTTTGTACATCCAAACATTCTGGCTTCGGGATGAACACAAATGTCATCACAGTTCAGATGTGTGCCGGTCGTGCTCTGGATCAGTGTTTTGATGTAGCGTTGGGTCTGTTGGCGTGAGATAAGCGCGCGCGGTCACGTGATCTCCGTCAGATGCAGCTGCTGTGTCATGCTGCGGGCGCGTCGTGTACGGCTGCGGTTCTCAACCGGTGCGTCGTGACCCAAAAACAGACGCCTGTCCTGATAGAGAGGAAACACTTTGAGAACTATAAATCAAATGCAAATCGTTCAACTTTTGCTTTTACTGTTGGTTGATTTGTGTCGTTTTATTAATTTTGCATAATGCTAGCTGGAAATTTAATGAAGTTGGAAATGTTTTGTACTTTTAGATGATAGTGTTTGGCGGACACTCTTCCAAAGTGACTTTGACTGCATTTAATCCGTTCATGAATTATAGGAATGGAACGCATGACCTTGATGTTCTTCTGTTTGAGCTTCTGAACTGCTGAGATCTAATCTTCTCATACATTAAAGGGGTTATGACGTGGGAAATCAAATTCGCCTTCATCTTTTCGACATGTAAGAGGTCTTTGTAGTATTTAAACATCCTGTAAGTTTCATAGGTTTATATATTTATTTAGTTTCACGGGAGCGAGACGTCGGCAGATGCTTTTACATCAACCGTTCGGAGCAATGAAATTATTTCATTAACATATTAAAATTTAAAAACGAAATAGAAATCAATGTCATGACCCGTTTAATATAATAGAGGGATTTTCTGCTGTAAATCAAACTTGTTGCTCAAAGATTAAATATGATTTGAATAGTTTTGCATGAGTTTCTCTAGTTTCAAGGTTTTTTATTCTCCATTTGTTGGAGTTTTGGTCCTTTGGCTTGTTTAAGTTGGGGACACTTGTTTGATATTCAGCAGTGTTTTTGATATTCCTGCATTGGTGTTGTTGTATGTGAACTGAACTGAGCCGGACGATTACGTCACTGTTTCTCCAGTGCTGATATACATAAATTAACTAGACTAATAACTACTGATCTTTGCAACGGAATGAATCAATAATATATAGGGGTGGGACAAGACTCCTATCCCACGACACGAGACGAGATTTTTATAGTATTTTTAAGAAATCCTCAATAATGAAACGAATGAAGGGAAAATAGTCTTTTATTCAACTGAAAATCATAAAATGCAAAAATGTTGGAAATCAGCTTGTAACGCATGTCATTTTACTTCTATTTTAATGAATTATTTGCAGTAAAACAACATGCAAACACTGCTAAATGTTCTGCCACAAAATCAACCAATTGTTTTCTGCCCTGTATAATTTCACGAGAAATCTCACCGAACTTCTTTCTACAGATTGAACATAAACTAAACAGTATAAATAAAATAAACATATAAATAAAAAATTCAAATAACACAAAGTTGATCATTTCCCAGTCACTATTGATTGTGTGTCTGTAACTGTGATATAGCTCTGCGTTCACCGAGAAGTCCAACCGTCAGCAGTAACAGCGATGCTTCCTGCCTCTTTAGGGGTCGTTCACATATCGCGCCTAAAAAAGCGTGTAAAGCGCGGCCGCGTCGCTTCCTCCTACTTTTGCAAGCGTTCGGGAGTAGCGTTCTGTAGCGTCTGTCGCTATGCAATCATGAACTGTGCTCTCACGACCATGAGGAAGTTTCATCAAGGGATAAATTGATTTTTAGCCCTTGCTTTAGCTT
>CM076064.1:1072500-1220000 GCA_038088235.1 Zacco platypus
TCAGATAAATATTTTTTTCAAATTTTTTTTGCTTAAATCTATTAATCAACCTCAGTCCTGATCAAAACTACTAAATTTAATTAAAAAAATTCAGGATTTTAACTCTTTAAAACGTTAAAATCTGATGCTGCACAAAAACTAACAACGCATCAAAGCCAATGTTGTTTCTAATCTTTGACACGTTTTTTCCCAAATCAGTGACATCATTTATGAATTTGGCAATTAAAGAGTTAAAATCCTGAATTTTTTTTTTAAATGTAGTAGTTTTGATCAGGACTGAGGTTGATTAATAGATTTAAGCAAAAAAATTTTTACATTTTTAAAGCAGTTAAAATAACGAAAGGGTCGTGAATTTGCCCACAGAGTACTGTTGAGTTTTTGAACATTTTCAAAGCATTTTCCCAAAATAAGATTTGTCACCAAAAATCATTCCATTTGCTGAAACACGGAGAAAGTTACGGCCAAATTAAGACTCAAAAATTCCCCATAGTGGATGAAAACATCCCGAACAGCACAGAAGGGTTAAAAAAAAAAAATGAGTCTAATGACTCACTGAATCATTATGGTATTAACATCTGACTCGCTCATTGATCATCATTATTTTCTGTCATGTCTCGACCTGAGAATGATGGCTGTTTTACTTCAGACTCGAGACTTAATTACGGACTGATTTACGTGTCATTAAAGAGATTCGTTTATGAGCCTCAGCGCTCGCGGTACATCCGTCTTGATGTGTTATCAATGCCTGAATATCCATTTTAAAGCATTAGTTCACTTCAGAATTAATATTTCCTGATAATTCACTCTCCTCCATGTCATCCAAGATGTTTTTGTCTTTCTTCGGTGGAAAAGAAATGAAGGTTTTTTTGAGGAAAACATTCCAGGATTTTTCTCCATATAGTGGACTTCAATGGGGTTCAATGTCAGTTTCAGTGCAGCTTCAAAGGATCTACATGATCCCAGACGAGGAATAAGAGTCTGATCTAGAGAAACCATCACACATTTTATTAAAAAATAAATACATTTATGTACTTTTTAACCACAAATGCTCCTCTTGCACTGCTCTGATGCTCCACGCATTACGTCATCATGCTGGAAAGGTCACGTGTGACGGGTCATGTGACTATAACCTTAATGTTATGAAGTGACGAGAATACTTTTTGTGCGTTGTTTTGTTTTTTGCCTCAAAAAAGCAAAATATTAATAACATTTATAATATTCAGGTTGAACCACTGTAGTCACATGACCTGTTTTAAATATGTTTTAGTATCTTTCTGGACATTGAAAGTGTTCATTATCAATAGAGACTCACTGAACCGTCGGATTTCATCAAAAATATCTTCATTTGTGTTCTGAAGATGAACGAAGATCTTACGGGTGTAGAACCACATGAGGGAGAGGAACTGATGACTGAACTTCAGTTTTGGGTGAATTAACCCTTTAAATGCCTTTTTTGTGTTAGTGTGTGTGTTTGTGACACGCTCAAGTTCACTTGAGACAGAGACGGCAGAAAGCGCATCCTGTTTGTTTTCATTATTTTACAAAAGCACAGTTTTGTCATTGTGAGTTTACAGAAATAAAAGCGAATGTTGGATTATTCTTATCTGTACAACCAAAAACGATGGCGTGTTTGAAGTTAAACGCAAGTGATCGCACCGGCGCCTCCATGTCACGCAGTAAACACTTGGATATGTGCATTTATCTAGGTTAACGTTGGAGCGAACGGACTTGTAAGCATGTGATGAGCCGTATTTGAGGTGGATGAATGTTTGGATTCCCTGCCGTTAACGATCATCACTTCCTGTGGAGGTTTTTGACTAATACCAATTTTGGCTGACTGAACCTCTTCTCGCTGACTAAAGGTTTTATTTGTTTTTGGGTTCTGATTGATAGCCGGTCAAGCGGTGCATGTCTAATCCTGCAGTAGAGTGTGTCATGATGCTGTCTATGTAGGCAGCACACTAGGTGTTTGGAACGGCTCCTGTGACCGTGGGAGTGTTGAGGCCAGTGTAGCAGAACAATCTACCGCAGTGCGCTTCAGCCCGACCTCACCTTCTTATCCTCTCTCTCTCTCTCTCTGTCTGTACTAAACCTGATTCTCCCAGCAGCACCGAGTCTCAGCTGGCAGCTTCAGCCCATTAGCCAGTCATGTGCTGTGTTCGGACAGTGCCAGGGGTTGGATCCTGTTGCCAATCGTGTCCAGTCATCCTCGGCCGTTACTGGCACCGACGCTGTGATGTAGCACAATCTGTTACACAGACAGAAGAGCCACAGTACTGAAGAGAGGGTTTTTCAGGATTAGTGGTCATGTATTATCCGCTGAGGGGACGGGGTCAGTTTAAAATCACTTTCCTTTGCATTTATGGCTCCAAAATCTACCCATAAACCCACATTGGCTTTGTACATTAATCCCGTGCGACAGCACACTTAAAATAATAGCTCACCCAAAAAGGAAAAAGTGTCATAATTTACGTCATTTTACAAATTTCTTTTTTTTTTTTAATTAATGTGGTTTTAAACTCCTAAATGACTTTTCTTTCTTCTAATTTTTTTAATTAGCAGTAAAGGGGAATTTTGACGAATATCCAGATCGCTTTTTTTTTTTTTTTTTCCCAAATGAACAATATAATAGTCCATACTGCTAAAAAGACAACTTTCTCACCTAGCACAGTTTAAAAATGATGAAATCAATCTATGAGAACGATTAATTGACCCAAGTTTATATGAGCAGACAGTACTGAGGCAAGCCTGTAAAATCATTTATGATCAGTCTAATATTTTGAAAAATAAAATTTGAATGAAAATGTAATTTTTTTTTTGCCCTGTGGGAGACAATATTTCGTTTAGCAGGTTGAGTGGTTTGTAGAAAGACATTTTTGCCTACTTAAATAAATAATAAACAAATTTAAAAAATGATTTATAAATGTATAATTGATTTATTTATTTATATTTAAAGAAATGTATAGTATTATAATGCAGTATTTTATTGTATATCATGAATTTTATAGTATTATTTTGTCATTTTGATTTATTTAAATTTTTTATTAATATTATTTAAAAAAAATAGTATTATAGTATGTTTTGTATTTAAATTAAGTATTATTATTATTATTATTATTATTATATACCTCTCTCCACTTCTTGTGTATGTTTGTGTTATTATTGTTCTGGCTAATGGAGTCCAAGAAAAGTTCCCTTAGCAGGACAATAAAGTATATTCTTTTCAATTTCAATTCAACTCGGTATGAATAAGGCAGCGACTAAGAACTACGCTTGTGGGCAAAAGAACAGAAGCATCATAAAAGTCCATTTGACTCCATTTTGACCCAGTTATTTACCGAAAATCTCCCTCTTTCAAACATTTTGATGCTATAATTCCAGCTCTTCCTCAAAAGATGCTAGTACCTTGTAAACATAACCGATATATAATGTTATATATCGTATAATGCCGGCCAGTCATAGTAGTTGTGAAGATGCAGTCCAGTCACATTTGGTTGAACCGTGGACACGTTGTCGTTCATCGATCTCGGTGACGTTGCGTTGAATCTGCAAGTGTTTGAACTTCAACCTCAGATCATTAGCAGTTAGACAACCATCTCCTTTCACCTCCCACACATCCCACACAAACGTCTGTCACCGGCACGGCACGAACGCTCGCCTCCCCTGTGCTTACATGGAATCAGTTTTTAGATGTAGCTGAAATGATTCTTCCTGTTTTAGTGCTGTGGATCTGTGTGGGCTGTATAGATTTCCCCTGGCTCCTGCCAAGATGTTTGGCGGCTCTGAGCCACCGAGGGAATCGCTGTTGTCGAGCAGGTGAGCGCTGGGATGAGTGGGCCGATTCAGACGGAGGAGAGCAGTTGGATGCTCATCAAACGGGTGTCTAGTGTTCCATTGCGTCAGAACACTGTTATATAAACTCCCCAGTACGAGGAGACTGTCAGATGATGGGGACGGCTTTAATATCTGCTTGTTGTCTCGGTGCTGATGAGAGGACGATGACTGTCCACTTGAATACTGTAAATACTGAGGAAAGCAGTGCTTGTCATTTGTACATGGCTCCCACAGTTTGTCCACAAGCATTACATTATATAATAATAGTAATAAGTAGTTGAACAATGTTTTTTTGTTTGTTTCTGATATCTTAGAGAGCAGTGTAACACCGCTACTGACAGTTTCTCATTTTCAGTGCGTGAGATCGTCCTGTTTTGTTGTTGTCAGTATGCCAGAGCATGAGCTCTTGTGGCTCTACCTTTTTCTGGAAAGGGGTCCGGGAGCAGCAGCTCATTTGCATTTAAAGGGACATGCACAAAAATTACCCATTTTTGCTCACACACAAAAAGTGGCAATTTTAACATGCTATAAAAATTATCTGTGGGTTATTTTGAGCTAAAACTTCACATACACGCTCATCAGAGACTTATTTTACATCTTGTAAAAAAGGGGCATAATAATAGATCCCCTTTAAGAAGCTAATTCATGTTTATTTAAGGTATACTTTTATTATTGTCTATTTTAAACTGTTGTTGCATGTTATTCTTTACTGATGTAGCATATTTATGTATTCACTAAATTAGAAAAAATAGCAGAATTAATCGATATATGAAAAATAATTAAAATCGGTAGGCTAATCCTTGCAACTACTACTTCTCTTGCAGCTGTAATTCTCTTATAGTACTGTCAAAATAAAAAGTGCTTCTGATGACCAAACAGAAAAACTTGTCTGTCGATAAAGGTGTTAATAAATGCCAAATATCGACTTGGAAATATATCGGTTAACCAATTATTTGTTTTATAAATATATTAATTCTTTGTAGTCATACCTAGCTCTGAAATGTTTGGTCTATTTGTAATTATAATGAGTATAAATTGATCTTGTCTGGTTTTTCCTGTCCTCAGATTCTTCATCAGGATGTTGCAGTGATTGCAGTGAAACATCTGATCGTGACGATGGGGATTTTTGGGAACCTGGCCTGTACGGGTCAGACCAACTGTTACAGCAACTCTTCCAAAGACTACTGCTACTCGGCCCGGATCCGCAGTACTGTACTGCAGGGGCTGCCCTTCGGAGGGGTTCCCACGGTCCTCGCGCTGGACTTTATGTGCTTCCTGGTAAGTCACTGGCTAGGAAAAACTCTGGAAAAGTGGCTAGAAAACTCTGGAAACTCTGCCTGTAGAATAAGACAAGAATATTTTAATATTAGCTGCAAAATACCTAAGCACACCAAATTAGTGATTTAAAAAATGAATGGTTCAAACATCATTAAACGCAAAATGAATAGTGGAATCTCGGTATATTATCGGCTAATGGTGTTTTTTGGTCATTTAGCAGAATTTCCCAGTAGGGCTCGCACAGTCCAGTCTGGTAGTCGACCACTAGTTGGTGCTGTTGGAAGCCATCGAGTATTTGAGCACTCAATAATAGTAATACCAAAGAGTATGTTGGATGATAAGTGAATAGACTGCATGAATTATGTCTTATTTTATTATAAACTGTTTCAATATGGTTGAGTGAAGATCTAAGTGAGGTGAGTACAGATCCGTTATTGATTTTACTGTGAAAACGTTTTATCAGGAGGCTCATGTTGCATAAAGGCCAATTCACACCGCGCCAACCAACGCCAACCAACGACAACGAACAAGTCGGCCGTTGGATTTAGAATATTATGAAAAATAACTGTGGTGTTCACACTGAACCAACAAACACCGACAAACACACGAGTCACAGAGAGTCAAGTCTGACTGGGAAAAATTGAGATCGACAACTACATACGTGTAACCATGTTAACAATATTTTCAAGCAAGTTTATTAGATTAATAATACAGTATCATATATATTTTCATTGTTTCAAAGTATTGAGGCAAACATAAAAATACTAACCTGAAATCTGAAGCGCTAGCCATCGCTCTGAAGACTTGCGTTGGGGTTGTACGGCCTTCACCGGGTTTTAAACTTCTTTTAGCGCGAACAAACAAAGGCCTATACAACCGTTTGTAGCTAAACAAGCCAAAATGAATTCATTTAAAGCTAAACGTGGGTTAAACCTGCGTTGCTCTCACGCTTATACCTCTCTCTTTCGGCACGAAACCAAATATTTCCATTTTGCAAAGTATTTGGATGCTATAGGCCACTTACTATTTATCATGTAAAGTCCTTCACGAGCGCGTTCCAGTATTTATAGAAAAAATAATTCTCTTCACATGAGTAAAAATGGCATCGCCACAGAGGAGCAGATTCTGCTGAACGGCACAGATTACACTACAGACTATTATTGAGTATTGTAACTTTTATATGTATTGACTGTATTTTATTTTTACAATGAACAAACTGCGATGTCACGTTTGCAGTGCTTTGCTGTGTGTACGTGAAGCGCGGCGCGATCAAACCGCAATCTTCGCTAGGGACTTGCCTCATCGTCATGTCAGATTACGTCAGAGTTTGTTGGCGTTTGTTGGAAAACCATACCACACCGATCAGACATTCCACGACCCAACAAACGCCGATTAAACATGTTCAGTCGGGTGAAAACAGACTCCGACCAACTCCAACAGACGCCAACAGGGGTATCACACCGTATTTGTTGGCGTTTGTTGGCGCGGTGTGAATTGGCCTTAAGACCCCTTGGCTAACTGTTAATATATGTACGCACATACTATTCGAACGTCAAAGACGCGGATGTTAAGGCCTGTTATTTTAGTGTTTATGCGGTGCAAGAGACGTAATTGTTGCAATCATTGAGCTGTGATTTAATAAACACTTGTTGACACAAAACTATGATTCAACAAGACTTTTTAAATGGTTACTTAAACCACAAGTAACTTGCTTTGATAAGTAACTGACTTGTAGAAATCTGTAGTTTATGCATTTTTTACTAAAAACAAAAAAATCTAAATATGAACAATAATGTATTTTGCCTTTAGAAAATAAAGCCTATGTTTGAAAAAGTGTTGTAATGATACCAAAAATTTCAGCACCAGTTTCAGGATGTTGACCTTGGCGCCAATGGATTGACCCACTTTTCTGGTTGTCTGGTCAGAGTTATTCACATGATCTCTTTGGATGGGGAAAAGCATCAAGCAACTTTATATTTTAAATGTATATGAGCAGAAAGAGCTGTGCAACAACTTTTGTTTTTATCCTACCGACTCCGCACCATGGCTGCTCTCTTGACCTACATTTCTGCTGGTGACTTCATCTGTGAGCAGCACATCAATGTGAACTGCAAGCTGTAGTTCAGGGCAATATAAACAAGATTGAAAGCTCTAAACCACATGAGAAGCCAATTTTATCCTCCAATTTATTAATTGCATTTATCTTTTCTTCAGTGGTAGGCACCGATTGCAGTATTGAAAAGTCATTTAAGTTTAAGCAGAATATTTGTGCATTAGTTTGACTTCTCTTTTACTCAGTTTGTCTGATCATCTCTGCATCTTTCTCCATCTCAGGTTCTTCTTTTTGTCTTCTCCATCTTGCGGAAAGTGGCGTGGGATTACGGCCGTCTGGCCCTGGTGACTGATGCTGACAGGTAAGGACATGCCATTGCCAAATCTGTCTGATTGATGGGTGTCGTTTGGATGTCAAATTGAATGGATTGCTCTCAGACTTTCTCTAACTGCAAGTCTCGTGTGAATTCTTCTGTGTAGAAGACATGTCTGTGTGGTTTTAAAGAACGTGTGCGTGTGTGTTTATGAGTGCAAGATAAAGAAAGCTAGGGTGAAAAGAGAATCATCTGAATCCCATGTACGCAGCCTGGAAAATTGTAGGGTTTTGGCAGCTGTGGATGAAGGGATTCACAATCCCTGTTCCAGGCGATCAACTGAAATGACCAGCATAACATGATCTCATCCAATCAATAAAGTCCTCTGTCAGATTATCCCTAGAAGTGGCCAATAATGGTTTTTAAGTAGAATCAACCTCACTTTCTGTTGACCAAAAGTCTTAGGAGGACATTTGAGTCAACAGAGAAGACACTCATGGAATGGAATTTAGGACTTCTTTTTTTCTTCTCTATTTTGAGATTATGGATCCAAGCCCACTGCTCTTTCCATTTTAGCCAAATTAATGAGACTTTAGCCTAAATAAACAGCAAAAGTCGAGAAAATGACATCAGTTTGGTAGAACCAAAAGCTGGACTTGATCAAAGTTGAAGATTCATCAGGATTTCCTAGTTATAGCGCCCCCCCATGGACGGAATTGGATGAAATTTGGTGCGTGTCCTCAAATTATCCTGATGCTCATATGTACCAATTTCCATTAAGTTTGATCATTGCGTATGGAAGTTAGGTTCATTAGTAGAAATAGGCTATGCCCATACATTTAATTGGCTTGTGAGTGCGGAATGAATTAAAATCCCCCGAATGATGATATTTCTGGAGTGTCTCTTGATGATGCTAGTAGCTTTGGATCCTTATTATTCAGGTTCTGCCTCACAGAGATGGTCTTCCTCATCCGGTCTCACAGCTTGAATATACAGGTGCAACTAAATGCAAACTTTTCAAGAAACATTTCTTTGGCCGGGGTAGGCAGGAAGTGAATTAAAGGCTGCACACACACACACACACACCATCTGCTTCATAACACAGTGGGTTTCATTATCTCTGAGCAGATTTGCTGTATTTCTGCTGCTGTCAGTGCACATCACTGGGGTCTGTTTCTATTTTCACTCTGCTCTTCCTCCTTTCCTCTTTTCTTTGCTCGCTGGTGCAGAATGGAGCCAAAAATATTCGCTCGTATCATTTTCCATTGAATCGATAGTGTAATTGCTGCTTATTAATATTGCTGGAAATAGACTCGGCCTCTGGCGTTGTCTTTTTTTAACTTGGTTACATAATTGCCACATATATATTTATTTTGAAGCTCTTTAATGTGGTGTTCACTCACCAGAAAGTACCATTAAATATTTATGTGAACAATTGTTTTTTTTTTTTGAAGGGTTTGATGGCTGTACTGATTATTTACTTGTTAAAAGTCTAATTGGTTGATGCTTTACTTCTTCCTGTAGAGGAAATAGAGCTTTGATGAGCTTCCTATTGGAGTCTCACAGTTTTTTGGGCATTTTGCGTGTCCAGCTCACTTCTTCCTCTCTTTCACAGTGTATATTCGTCTTACTCAATCTCTCATTTATGGCCAAAGGCATTTGAAAAACCTCAGTGACTTTTGTATAATGACGGTGTTTTTAGATTGAAGTGTTTGTGGACCTGCTGACTGCACAGCGTCCGTCTGTAATTACAGCGACACACTCCAGGGGAAAGACCCGTCAGATTGCTGATTCTGTACATTAAACACGAGGCTCCAGTTTACGCTCCCGTGACTGTACGGTTCAGATTTACACGCCACTTGTAAACACGTGAGTGCTTAAGTGGAAGCGCAGCTGTAATGTGGTGTAATGTAGCCACTTTAGGCAGTTGTATTAATTTATTGAAACGTAGAGCATGTGAATGGAGGCTTTCGACTGTACAAACTGGATTGGGTCATTACAAAAGTTTGGAATTGGTACGGCATTTGTACCTAGTTTTATTTTATTTTTATATATTATTATTATTATTATATATTATTTATTATTATTATATATAATATATATTTATATATATTATATTATTATTATTATTATTACTGTTATATATATATATATATATATATATATATATATATATATATATATAAGTAGTTTGGAATTGATACTGCATTTGTACCTAGTTTTATTTTATTTTTATATATTATTATTTATTTTATTTTTATATAATATTATTATTATTATTATATTTTATATATAAATATTATAAATATTTTATATTTTATAATTTTTTTTTTCCAATTTATTTTAATTCCACATCATCTTTAAAATTATTTATTTTTTATTTGATTTTTTTAATTTATCTTTAATATATTGTATGTATTTTATTTATTTTTATATTGTTGAAATTTTAAGGTTTTATATTTAATTTGATTTTTATTTTTTTTATTTAATTATTTCTTTACAAGAACGTTTTTGTTTTAAATATATTGCGATATCACCTAACATCGCTCTCTTTCCACAGTTAAAGACGTTGGCACCTGCAGCTTTCAGAGATTTCTTTGATTTGAATGAATTCAAGCTTATTATTTTCCTTCCTCTTTTTTTTTTCTTTCCTTCCCAAGACAGAAGAGAAGATTCAGCGGTCTGGAGGAGCGGGAGTAGTATGTTCAGTTATTGTTCCTATGCTTTACTCTGGTGAACTAACTGCTCACTACTTCTGATAAACTAGTGTGTGTGTGTCATGGTTTGTAATTATGGAGGTTTGTCACTTTCGACCTTTTCTAACACACCACAGGTGACACGTGTCGCTTCAGACGTGTGTGTGTGTGTGTGTGTGTGTGATTGCTGTCCTGAGTGTTTTCTCTGATTGCACACCACATACTAATTTTCCTCTGGTGTGTGTGTGTGTGTTTGTGTGTGGTGTTTGACTCACTCATGTGAATTTGCTTTCCAAAGGGCCTCTAACACATGAGTGTCAATAACCGCCTGTCCTTCGTGTCTCTTTTTGTGACGTTTGTTATGTGACTACAGTAGGAGAAAGGAACGGAATAACTATGAGCCCGTACGCAGGTAATAGAGCTCTAGCGTGTCTCTCTGACCCGTTGTGACCCCAAAGAGTGGATCCAAACAAGACCCCCTCAGTATTGTGAGTCTTCCCGCCCTTGTGAATGTGGCCAGTCACGTTTATCTTCTCATGTAGAGCTTTTCTTCAAGTGGTGATCGTAGGTGTATGTGACCTCCTCAGACCTCCTCGCACTCGAACACAGTGCTTCTGTTTTATTCAGCCTCATGATATTCCAAACTAGGGATGAGTCACATTGGGTGACTACTTGTCATCCAACAATGTGTTAATCAGGTTGGTGAGGGTTTTTTTTGAGTTTTAAAATTATTTTGTTTTACTTAACTTTATTTTATTTTTTTGTTGTTTTTAAGTTGCAGCTTTAAATTATTATTTTATTTATTTTTTGGGGTATTTTTATTTCATTCTATTACTACTGGTCATCCAACAACCAGTTAATCAGGTTTAATTTAATTTTTTATTTTAAGTTGCCGCTTTAAATTAATTTATTATACTTTATTTTTTTTATTTTAAGTTGCAGCTTACTGTACTAATATGCTTTATTTTTTATTTTTTATAATTTATAAAAAAAATTATATTAAAACAAATTTGCTTTTAAAATACATTTGAGATGTATAGATATATATAAATATATTTTTAATTTTATTTTCACAATGGGTGAATATTTATTATTTTAAGTTGCAGCTTTTTTTTTACTTTATTCTATTTTTTATAATTTAAAAAAAATAAAATATGAATAAAAATATACAATATTTTTATATTTATTTTTATATAATATTTTCTAAAATAAAATTATAAAGGACAAAAAGTACCATAATAGTCCAGACTTGGAATATAACCTTATGATTTGTTTTTGGGGGTTTTTTTTCAAAAAAATGAGCATGAACATTCTGCTAAACCACTGCTTTTTATGCATCACAGAAGAAAAATAGTTATATGGGTTTGGAATAACATAAGAGTGAATAAAAATGTAAATTTGAACAGAATATATACAGTATGCATCATAAACTGCACATTTATGGCCTCGGCAGAGTTTTTTGCCACACAAACACTGCCGTCCTATTGATTGATTTGACTGACGGGTCATAATGAAAGCAAGCAAGCGTAGAAATAGATCTTGGATTCAGTTCAGCGTATCACAATAACACCGCTACGTGATGCCGAGCTCAATTCACTTTTTAAATTTTAATTCTGGCCCGTTTGAACCTGTTCGTATCACCTCATTTGAGACGGGACCGCTGCTTCAGATAAGCCGGAGAGAGAAAGAGCGATTCCTGCGTCCCTCGTGCACGGATCCTTTTTCTGCGGTTAGTCTAATGAGTCTGTCAGTCATCAAGACCCACGTTAATAAAGTCATGTGACAGAATCCTTTTTTACGAACTGTGCCAGAGCGCAGATGAAGAAAAAGAGGATCCTGCTCTTTAAACCATTAGTATCAGAGATCATGTCCTCATCAAAGCCAGTTAGTGATGCTGTAAAGAGCGTAAATAAAACCGTTTGTGAGAGTTGTTCAGGTTTGTGGAAATGAGGTTCACAGATCCGACTCCGCGTTTGTAGCTGCTAAACACTCAAAATGGAGTTTTAGGCTGTAAAGACCGCGAGCGTCTCCCTGTCAGGACGGTTTAGATCTGTATTTGTTCTGCGGTGTGTTTTGGGAGTAGATTTAGTCTTCATCTGAACTGTGGATTTCAGCGTACGGAGGGAAATGTGTTTTTAGTTCCTCAAGCACATAAATACTTAATATCCCATCAACCCCGAGATGAGACTGACCTATATTTGCTTGTGTGGACCTGAATGTTCTGACTGTCCGGCTCCGCTCCGTTCATTTCAGGCCTTCAGAATAACCAAAAACATCCAGTTTAACCCCTCAGAAGACCTGAATTTCTGACCTGTTTCTCACTTTATTCTTCTTTTTCCTTCTGCTTTCTGTCTCTCTCTCTCTCTATGTGTGTGTGTGTGTGTGTGTGTGTAGTGTGGCTTCAGCTCTACATTCTGAAACGCCGGACCGCTATGAACGTCTCACCTCCGTCTCCAGCTCAGTGGATTTCGAACAGCGAGATAACGTAAGACACCTGTCAATCACTCCCTCTGGCCCCGCCCTCCCCTCTCATCTGCATCCACAGCTGTTTGACTGTTGGCGGGTCACATGACTTTGTGTGATTTAATAATTCAGGGTTGGCAGCGATCTCTGATTGTGACTGAGAGTGTGTGTGGTTTTGTCTAAACATAATGTGAAAGTGTTTTTGTCCTCACTGGAGTAATGATGCTGAAAATTCAGCTTTGATCACTGGAATAAATTACAATTTATTATATATTGACAGAGAACACAGATGATTTAAACTGTAAAAATATTTTACATTTTTACTGTATTTTTGATCAAATAAATGCAGGCTTGTTGAGCAGAAGAGACTTTCTAAAACATTTAAAGTTTTGCACAATGTTTTTAAACTCGGGTTGCACTTTATCTGGAAGCAAAGCCAAGTTTAAAAAGCTACAAGAAGACGATTTGTTAGCAGTTTGACTTTGGATGCAACTCAGTGTCTTTATTTCCAATTTCCCAAAGCGCGTCTCCCAGCCTCGCTCGCTCCCCGCGGACATCATTGATTTTTCCATGCAACACTGACCTCACGTCAACGTTATATACGCTCGAAATGAAGCTAGCGGCCTTTATAGAGGGCGAAAACTTCCTCCCTCCATCATTTCTGTTTAAATCACAGTCATGATGAAGCAGCATTTCTGCGCTCGTTTCAGACGCCGTCCTTGAAAGTCCCCAGAAGCCTTCAGGAGAGAAACTGACTCGACAAAACCCCCGAATAAACCGCAGGATTCCTTCAAGGGAAAACTGAGGAAAAAGGGCCCTGTGAATTCTGCGATGTGGACGGAGGATCTAGTTATAAAAATATAATTGACTATTTAACCGATAATAATTGCTTATATCGGCCTGTACAGATTTTTGCATCCCTATCTAATGGTCTTCCATTGTTAATCCGTGATCGTGACGTCACTTACCGAAATCAGCCAATGGGACGGAACGTATTTCCAGCCTCTTAAAAGATCACTGCAGGACTTCAGCATCTCCTGTCTGTCTTCACCTGCGTTCACCTGTAATCCTGCTGAGAAATCACCCTCACAGAGTCGTTTACAGGCCGGGCCGATGTGTCGAAGCCATAAAACACACAACTTGTATTAATAAATGCAGCGATGGTCTGTTTATTGATGTGTGCGCACTCATCACACATTCATAGTTTGATGTGTTTTCATTGCAGGGCTTCTGCTCCTGGTTGACGGCCATATTCAGAATAAAGTAAGTGATTCTTTGGCTGTAATGTGAGGTTGGGGAGCACATATACAGCACTAGATCTGTATATAACAGGGTTTATCAAACGTTTTTGACAGTCGAACGCCTTTGACCTAAAATATTAGCTGAAAATCTTCAAATAATTCAATAATTTCACACCATGTTGGTGACGGTTAATGGTGCAGGTGAAATGTTTTATTAGGTGTTTAAGTGTTCATTTTAATGATGATGAAAATAAACTAAAAATAAATAAAATAATTTATTAATTAAATCATTTAAATTTTTGTTCATTTTAGTGTTGTTTTGATTTGTTGTTGCTTCAAAATAAATGATTAAAAATGTGTTCATTTTTATTTAATAGATTTTTAGTAAGTGTAAATGTTTATGATGTTATTCATTTTAAGTTTATTTCCGTCGTTATTGTAGATGTTTATTTCAATTGTGCATTTTAATGTCTTATGCACTTGGTACATTTAGATTTGTTACTTTAAAATGATGTATTTTAATTGTACATTTTAATCATTTGATTAATTTTATTTTTATTTATGTCAATTTTTATGATTTTATTAATTTTTTTTATTTTTATTATTACATTTTAAATGTATATATTTGAATTGTGCGCATTTATGACTTTATTTAGCGTTTTATTTTGATTTGCATTTATTTTAAAGTTATTTATTTGGAGAGACTTTATTTTAGTGTAGTAATAATAACTAGAAATTACGCATAATTACATGCAACTAATCTTAAACTCACCCTAACTCTATAGTAAGTACATTTAGTTGTCATTTTTCAGTACTTAAATGTATAATTTCACTGTAATATGGACATCTTTAAAATTAATATATTTTTAAAAAAATATATTTATGTAAAATTTACACTTCAAACCCAATACTCAATATGTCCATCCTGTATAATCTTTACAGTCTGTAATCAAGCGTTCTCTGTCACTGTATGTATTCTATATGATGCGTCTCTTTCTCCACAGGGACGAGGAGATCCGGGAGAAGTGCGGTGAAGATGCCGTCCACTATCTGTCCTTCCAGCGGCACATCATCGGTCTGCTGGTTGTGGTGGGCGTGCTGTCGGTGGGCATCGTTCTACCCGTCAACTTCTCAGGCAACCTGCTAGGTGAGTCCACAAACTGTTGGTTTATATATATAAGTTTCAGTAGATACTAAAATATACAAGAGAACAAAGATCTACGACCGCCATTGTCGTCCAGTTATGTTTGTGAGCATCATTAGACGCTGTGCTAACATTAGCGCCGGCCGTGTCCCGTCTCTGCCCTCTAGCATGGATAGATTATTATCAGAGAGGGTTAATCCACAGCGCTCCGCTTGAGTAATGAGATTGAACTATCTGCTCGCCGGGTAATTGGACGCCTGTTACAGGGACAGCGAGAGCAGTGAAAGATGAGAATGAATGGAAAGGGTCAAACAGACGAGAAGACGCTTTGAGACGTGAACGGAGAGTTCTGTCAGAAACATGCTTCGCCGTCTGAGTGACATCTAAAGCGACCGATCACGGTTTAGGTTGTTCCCTTATGCCTGCGAGGGAAAGGTAGCGATAGAAAATGTTACTTTCTCAGTTTGAGTTTTGAATTGCATTGAAATCGAGTAGCTGTGGTTATGTGTGTTTCAGGCCTATTTTTCTGCTTCCATTTTAAAATTTTTGTCACTTTTATTAGCTTTTTTTTTTTTTTTTAAAGAAGCCATATTATGCCCTTCAAAGTATTTTTTGTGCTCTACTAGAACAGGTTTTCATGCTTGAACGTTCATTATTCTCCATTGTTCAGCTCCTCTCTTCCCAGTCTGTCAGTAACGCTTGGTTTACTTCCTGTCTCTATGAAGCCCCTCCTTCCCCCTCTTTATTTTAAAGATTTAATGAGTATTTAAAATATATATATATATATATATATATATATATATATATATATATAAAATTTATTTTTTTATCTATTTTTTCATAGTTTATTTACTTTTTATGAATTTGTTTATTTTATTTTAATGTATTTAATTTTACGTTTTTTGTTTTTTATTCTATTTTGTGTTCTGTTTTTATCTATTATTTATTTGTATCTATTTATTTTATATTTTATTACTTTATTATTTGGTTTTATTTACTCATGCATTTGTTTATTTTAATGTATTTAATTTTACGTCTTATTCTATTTTGTTCTTTTTTTATCTATTATTTATTTTTATCTATTTATTTTATATTTTATTACTTAATTATTTGGTTTTATTTACTCATGTATTTGTTGATTTTAATGTATTTAATTTTGTTTTGTTTTTTTATTCTATTTTGTGTTCTGTTTTTATCTATTATTTATTTTTATCTATTTATTTTATATTTTATTACTTTATTATTTGTTTTTATTTGCTCATGCATTTGTCATTGTATTTGGAAAAATGCCGTAATGTGACCGAGTTCAACACAGAATGTCAGCGTTTCCTGAATGACACTTTTGTTGGCTTTCAAAAGCACAAATGAAGTCATTGTTGTCTTTTTTCCTCAGACAACAACGCATACAGCTTCGGACGTACAACAATCGCCAACTTGGATTCCAAGTGAGACATTTTATTCATTGCACACATTTTGAAAACCTCCCCATGTGCTTTAATGGAAGAGGTCATCCTTTGAGGATTCTGGGTAAAGTGGACATGCCTCTTTCTCCCTGTGCTTCAGGAATAACCTCTTGTGGCTGCACACGTCTTTCGCCTTCATGTACCTGCTCCTCACCGTCTACAGCATGAGGCGCCACACGTCCAAGATGCACTACAAAGAAGATGATCTGGTATGTGAAGCGCATCAGTGTCATATGAGGGTTGTTAAATGACAATTCCTTTAATTTTTGTGCAGAAGATGCATGATGTAAAAACAAGCCATCTCGAGGCTCTCGTGACGTGTGCAGCTGCAGCGCTGCATGCTGTAATGCTTATGAAATATTCATGAAGTCTGTCTCTTGCAATGACCTACATTTCTGAGCCGAGTGTTTAACCTCAATCTGCACTGCATCGTCCTCCAGCATCTGTGCATGTGTATATAACATAAATAACATATATTTTCCTCTCTTTCTCAGGTGAAACGCACTTTATTCATCAACGGCATTTCTAAATATGCAGAAGAAAGCCATATAAAACAGCACTTTGAGTAAGACGTCTCTTTTTCTCATCCTCCTTATGCCTTAAACATCTATACTTCCCTTAAATGGGTCACCGCCGTGCGCTGTAGATCACACCATATGTAAAATATTAAAATGTGTGAGGTTTGTGCATTAGTGGGCGTCAGGGAAGTGCATGTTCTCCTCTCGTATGCTGTGAGACTCCATCTGCCGTAATTGTCTAAATGAGTGTTTTAAATTCGAGTCATGCGGCCGACCAGCGCTCGCCAAAAATGAGCGTGATGAGGCGCTGGGGAGGAGCTATGAATAGACTCGAGTGTCTAATGTCACTTTACCTGAGAGCTGCCGTTTCCTCCAGCAAAACTCAATGACAACAGGCTGGAATTGACTGTCATTTAATGTATTTGTGAAAGGATATTTATAGAGATTTAGTTATTAGTGAAATGTGCAGTTTTAGATGTTAAAATACTTTTTTGTATCCCATTTTAAAGGATGCAAATTATATAAGTTTGGGGTCGGTAATAGCTGGGTTTCAGTCACGTGATCATGATGACGCGCGAAAGCGGGGCGATTTCAGATGGAGGGCAGGAAGTAAAAATGGCGAATACGTCTATGGAGGAAACCGTTGCGGAGAGTCTGTATTGTACGAATTTAGAACCAGTTTCAAGAAAGTGAACAGATATGTTGGACGTGACCCGTGTTCCCACTGATCCCCTCTGATCGTGGGTTGTTCGGCTGTCTGCGTCAGATCCGGGCTCTCATCTGTCTGTTGGAGATCCAACATACCCTCTGCACATTCCAACCGTCTTTGTTGGTCTTCCTTGAGCTTCATCCTCTGCTCTCGTTTAAGAGACGCCTCTGATTTGGGCTTCGTTTTTTAACCTAGGTTGACCGTCGGACCGACTCAACGTCACCCGAAGCGCTAGGGCAGCCTAAAAATCCCCAATGAAGTCCACATTAGACGACCGCTAAGTTAATAATCATTATTAAGTAAATGAGCATTTAACGACAACCTAATGCTATATAAACACAGACATAAAAAACACGTTGGCTAGCTACGTTAACCCTTGTGCATTGTTCAAATTCACAACCCTTTCGTTATGTCAGCCACGATTTTAACTGCTTTAAAAATGTATCAGATAAAACTTTTTTCAAATTTTTTTGCTTAAATCTATTAATCAACCTCAGTCCTGATCAAAACTACTAAATTTAAAAAAAAAATTCAGGATTTTAACTCTTTAAAACGTTAAAATCTGATGCTGCACAAAAACTAACAACGCATCAAAGCCAATGTTGTTTCTAATCTTTGACACGTTTTTTCCCAAATCAGTGACATCATTTATGAATTTGGCAATTAAAGAGTTAAAATCCTGAATTTTTTTTTTTAAATGTAGTAGTTTTGATCAGGACTGAGGTTGATTAATAGATTTAAGCAAAAAAAATAAAAAAAAATATTTATCTGATACATTTTTAAAGCAGTTAAAATAACGAAAGGGTCGTGAATTTGCCCACAGAGTACTGTTGAGTTTTTGAACATTTTCAAAGCATTTTCCCAAAATATGTGTCAAAATAAGATTTGTCACCAAAAATCATTCCATTTGCTGAAACACGGAGAAAGTTACGGCCAAATTAAGACTCAAAAATTCCCCATAGTGGATGAAAACATCCCGAACAGCACAGAAGGGTTAACATTCCTCCGACGAAGTGGTCGCTGCAATAACAGACTCTGTTCCTCCCGACCGCAGACGTTCGTTGGAAATCCACTTTTTTTACGGCGTGTCTCAGTGAGCTTTTGACCTTTCTCACCTTTATGAGTGACAATCTTCGGTACTCTATAAAAACCCTTTCCTTTTTCTCCATTTGAACGATTGGAGCAGCCGTAAACTACACAAAACATTGGCATTTTTTCAGACGGCAGATCCTCAGCTACTCACTTCCTGCCCTCCGTCTGAATTTCGCGCTCTCGTGATGTAGCAGCGTGACGTCACGTGAAACCAAGCTATTAAAGATTCAAGCGTGAAACTCGTAAATTTTCCAAGGATCAGCATTCTCCTGTAAAAGTGATCGGGCTGGCCAAATTGTAAGTCGTAGAGACTTGAAACGTTGAGGGCTGGTAGTACTCACACCGTCTACAACGTCACCAAGGCTCATCCCGTTCGGCCTGACGGGGGCGCTACAGCGGTCAAAAGTATGAAATGGCTCTTAACTCCTAAACCGTTTGGCGTAGACTTGTATCGTTGCAATCTTTGGCTCAAGACTGAAGGATTTTTTTTGAAAAATCTACCTTTGCAAACTAGTCCAAGGTTTTTGGCCCGATTTGGAACTAAACCAGTAAAACGAGATTCTCCAGTCTCTCATTGTCATTTAATTATCAAAAGTTGAAATTTCGATTCACGGCCTCTAAAGGCTGCCAAAATGTTTGAAGTGGGCGGAGCCACTTTTACTAAAATGGCTGTAACTCATGAACGGAATGAGATATTTTCATCAAACTTGGCACACCTATGTTAGAGCTCCTTCTGTGGTCATGTGAAAAAGAATGTGCCGACTGACCACTTGGTGGCGCTATAACAGGGAAAAAAAACCTGAAAACGGCTATAACTACTTCACTATTAGTCCGATCGACTTGAAAATTGGCATGCGGCGTCTTCATCCTAGGGGCCATGACCGTCTGTGAGGAATCTGACGTATCTTGAAAAACATGTCTGCCGTCGGCCAATGAGGTCTGAGCAGCTATCACACAAGGTTAACGAAGGGCGATCAGAATGAAACTTGTTGCGTAAAGGATCGTGCATCAATTTAATGCATCCTTGCGGAATAAAACTATTAAATAGATTTTTAAATTTTGATAGCAAATGAAAATAGAACCTGTTTTACACAATATTTACTCAATTCGTTAAATTGTTTATTGTGTACGATCCACTGATGAAGCTTTTTTTTTTCCAAGAAACTGAAAATCTAGTTCTTTTGCATTTCCACAGTATGTAAATTGCAGTGTTTAACGTTCATGACCAAAGCAACCGTATTAGTGATTTTATAGCTGATAGTCTGATGTCATAATTATAATTTTGGGAGTGTGAGATGTTGATTTCTTCTTTTGTGTCTCACAGACAGGCGTACGAGAACTGCGTCGTACTGGAAGCACGTGTTTGTTACAACGTGGCGAAACTAATGTCTCTCAACGCAGAGAGGTAAAAACTTAGATTCATTAACGCTTGGCAGATTTGGCTCTGGACAAGCTATTCTCAAAAGCACTTCCTGTAAGTGTCTCTGTTCGGTTCAGAAATGATCCGACCTGTGAGACCTCCTATTGATTTCTTAAACGGGCTGAAGTTTCTGCCCTCTGAGGGCACGAGCATTGATCCTGTGTGTGTGTGTGTGTGTGCGCGTCTTCTGCAGGAAGAAGACTGAACGCAGCAAGAAGTTTTTCACGGATCTCATGGCTAAGGAACACATGCCCACCATGATCAACCCAAAGCCCTGCGGTCACCTGTGCTGCTGTGCCATTACAGGCTGTGAAGAGGTATAAACGCATTACCCACAGTGCCTCTGTCCTGTCAATATATAATACGATATAAGTACCATAGAACCATATGGTAAAAAGTTGTGAAATTTGGCACACAGATAGAGGACAGTCTGAACATTAACCACCGCGAATTTTGAGTCTACTTCAACCCCTCTAGCCCCACCAACTGTCCAAATTTGCATTCACATTTATGCTAATAACCTTTGAACCGTAGGGGCTAGAAACGAAATAATTTTTCCTCTGATTCCAAGCTGATTGATGTACTCTTTGATAAACCCAACCGCTCTTGACTAACAAGCAAACAAATTTGATGATGAGCTGGCAAAATCTGGTCAGGAGATATGAAAATTTCGCTTGTAAATTTAAAAAAAATTGTCTTTTTTTTAAATTCAGTACAGCATACCGAGTTGAATGATTGAATTTTCCCCGTATCAGCCATTTTGGGTGTCGGACATTTTTAATTTTGTCATAAAATGCTATATTTTTGAAAGCTTTTTCATAGACCAAACTGTTTTCGAATAACGCATCATTGAAATTCATGGCGTGTGCCGAGGCTGATCCTGAGGCTGTAAATCTGCAACACTTTGGCATACTGACACCAAAATTTGCATGTCTCATTGTCTCCTCACACTGACCACACCACATCAATTTGGTAACAGTGCCAGCTATTGGTCAAAAATGATTAGCAATTAAATCATATTACATGAGTATTTGATTTGTGTGTGTGTGTGTATGCTTGGCCCCTATTATTAAAAAATATATGTTTTTCAATAGAAAAGTGAATAAAACGCATTATAAATTGTCTAATAAATTTAGCTATTTAAAAAATATTTTCTATATCAGAAATTTTATCTACTTTGGTATACTGTAGATTAGTCAACGTTTTGCGTTTTAAAAAAAAACTAAAATTATTATTATTATTATTTTTTATTTTTTTTTTACTCGATTGCCCAATGTTGTTTTTTTTTTAAGATACAATTTAAAATTTATTGCTGGAATTCATACCACTTTTTTATTTATTTATTTATTTTTTTACATTTTTATAAAGTTAAATGTAACTAAATAGTAATCAGAATTAAACCAATTAGAATCGAGTTCCAAAGCCATTTAATAAGTCGATATGTTGGAACGCATTCTGTTTATTTCAAAGTGATTTATGTTCATTTTTAATAGATTTTTAAATAAAATTATTTAATTTTTAATCAGTAATGGATTCTTTATTTTTAAGTGGGACTACAGGTCCTACTTCTCTTGGTTTAATGAACTTCCATTAAGGTGTGGCATTTGTGGTGTGTCCGAAATGAAAGCTCTCCTGGGAGGAAGGAATAAAGCGGCAGGTTTCAGGAGGGTTGTGTCTGGTGCTTTGATTGGGTGATTCATTCGTGCTATAAGTCTGTGTGGTTTTATAGGAGGAGGCCGTGAGTTATTACACCAAACTGGAGGCCAAACTGAAAGAGGAATACAGGAAGGAGAAAGAGAAGGTCAACACCAAACCGCTGGGCATGGCGTTCGTCACCTTCCAGAACGAGGCTATGACGGCCATGTGAGTACGACACATGAGCTTTTTGAAACAAATCGCTCTAGCCTCGTCAAGTGATGTTGCAGTACGAATAAAAATAACATATTGTGTGTGTAAAAAAAAAAAAAATAATAATAATTATATTACATTGGAATTTACATTACATTGGCAAATAAAATCTGTAAAATAATATATTGCGCACAAATATTGTTCTTAAATCTATCAATAAAATAATTAGTATCGGAATCCAATCAGATAAAGTATTCCAAAGAGCCTTTTATAAAAACTCGAACGATAACTTATAAACATTTAAAGACTGTGAACTGCTTGCTTCTGCCCGCATTCTTAAAATAAAAGTTTTGACAGCGGAATTCCTGGTGGAAAAACTACATTACCCATGATGCTTTACAGAAAATTCCACCAATTATAGAGTCGAAAAAAGCAACACGTGCCAAAATAGCTCTTTAGCTCCGCCCACTCCCATGAAGCACGGCTAATAACTGAGTCGATCTCTCTACGCTCTCAAAATGCTGAAATGTTTGTATATTTGCAATATACATGCTACATTGTTTTTATATATAATCAACATTAGTAGTAGTTTTATATTCCTCCGTTTGATTGTGCTGTTCGCAGAGCTTCATGGCACGCAAGTTGCATGCGGACCACCTGGGATAGAATTTTAATTTCGATTTTGACTGTGAACATGAACATTTGGGAACGTAATGAAATGCTTGTCAGTATGTTAGATGTGTGCATTTGGTCTTAAAGCGACAGCAGTCTAATAAACCTGAGAAAACTAGAGAATCATTCACTGAATAACTTAAGTAACTTTAATAAGAATCAGTGGATGTTTAATTCATACGGTGAAGAGTTTTATTTGTACATTTGATTACTTTATTCAATGTGTGTGTTGTAGGTTATTATTGTTAGTAGGCTGAATTTTTCTGTTGTATTTGTCTTGTTTGTAATTTTAATGTTAAAATAACCCGGGTTTTGGATTTGTTGATTCAGTGTGTGATTTCCTCTGTTTCTGTAGAATCCTGAAGGACTTTAATGCGTGTCAGTGTCAGGGCTGTAAGTGCCGTCAGGAGCTGCGCTCCTCACAGTTCAGTGAAAACCTTCATGTCTATAACTGGAGCGTCAGCTATGCACCGGACCCCCAAAACGTGCGCTGGTGAGAAATAGACGCATCTCATTCACATTCTGACTCTTTTTCTCTGTCTCTTTTATTCATTCTCTGGCTGTATTTTCTGTATGCATGTTAAAATTACCTGTTAGTTTAATTAAAACGTGCAGTATACAACCACAGCACACTGTGTGGCGCACACTCTAATAAATGATGGGTTAAAAACAACCTAAGTTGGCCTGAAAATGGACAAACTCGGCGGTTCGGTTAAACTTTGGCCCAACCTGCTGGGCAGTTTTATTTAACTCAATACCTTTTAAAAATTACTATAAAGCGGTCTTAAAATGAACCCCAAAAAATAGGTTGGTAATTAAAAATCAGACACAATTACTAGAGGCAATAATAATTATCAAAAGGTGAACATTTATTAATGAGCAATTTAATAAATGTTTGTTGTTTAATTATTATTCATTAAACTTATTAATAATGTTCATTTATTAAACATTAATATTAATTGCCAACATATTTTAGATTCATTTTAGGTTCAAGCAAGAAATACAGTTAAATAAAACTACCCAGCAGGTTGAGCAAACATTTAAACCAACTGCTGGGTTAAAACAACCCAATCGCTTGGTTAACACAAGGGTTAACACAGCCCATTCGCTGGGTTAAAACTACCCATTCGCTGGGTTAACAGAAGGGTTAACATAGCCCATTCGCTGGGTTAAAACAACCCATTCGCTGGGTTAACAGAAGGGTTAACATAGCCCATTCGCTGGGTTAACGGAAGGATTAACATAGCCCATTCACTGGGTTAAAACTACCCATTCGCTGGGTTAACACAAGGGTTAAAACAACCCAATCACTTGGTTAACACAAGGGTTAACACAGCCCATTCGCTGGGTTAAAACTACCCATTCGCTGGGTTAACAGAAGGGTTAACATAGCCCATTCGCTGGGTTAAAACAACCCATTCGCTGGGTTAACAGAAGGGTTAACATAGCCCATTCGCTGGGTTAACGGAAGGATTAACATAGCCCATTCACTGGGTTAAAACTACCCATTCGCTGGGTTAACACAAGGGTTAAAACAACCCAATCACTTGGTTAACACAAGGGTTAACACAGCCCATTCGCTGGGTTAAAACTACCCATTCGCTGGGTTAACACAAGGGTTAAAACAACCCAATCACTTGGTTAACACAAGGATTAACATAGCCCATTCACTGGGTTAAAACAACCCATTCGCTGGGTTAACAGAAGGGTTAACAGCCCATTCACTGGGTTAAAACAACCCATTCGCTGGGTTAACAGAAGGATTAACATAGCCCATTCACTGGGTTAAAACTACCCATTCGCTGGGTTAACACAAGGATTAAAACAACCCAATCACTTGGTTAACACAAGGGTTAACACAGCCCATTCGCTGGGTTAAAACAACCCATTCGCTGGGTTAACAGAAGGGTTAACATAGCCCATTCACTGGGTTAAAACAACCCATTCGCTGGGTTAACAGAAGGGTTAACATAGCCCATTCACTGGGTTAAAACAACCCATTCGCTGGGTTAACAGAAGGGTTAACACAGCCCATTCACTGGGTTAAAACAACCCAATCGCTTGGTTAACAGCCCATTCGCTGGGTTAAAACAAATAAGATGTGTTTACATAACACTAAATTCCACAAATGCAAAGTAACTCTACTTTGTTGCTTCATAATGCATACAGTAGGCTGTGTGATGCAGATGGAATCACAGAATCTGGGCATAATTCAGGGAATTGATGAATAAATCAAAAGATACATAGAAATTTTCACTTCAACCCGTCAAAATAAAAGTTTGGTTTGAAGAAATTGTGACAAATATATTACTATTGTACAGTAGGATGTATTTATTAAAGTTATAATACTTGTATTAATTATTATTAATAATAAAATGATTTATTTTAGGGAATATACATTTTTCTTCCATGTTTTAATTTTAACCGCAAACCTCTCTTGTGCAGGACATTGGTTGCCAAAAAATAAAATAAAAGGATTTGTTCATTTTCAACAGATTACATATTAAAGAATTTATTATATTGATAATGTTTTATTCCATCATTTGATTACCATATTTTCTTAATAATGAATTTGAAGAAAATCATTAATCCAGAAAAATTTAGTTGTATTTGATAGGTCCCTATTAGTGTAAAAGTTGAATCGATCAATTGATTAGACATGGTTTTTGTTATTGGAATTGACTCAAACCATTAAAACCAGAAACATTAAGAACTGAATTTTGGAAAAATAAAACTGAATTTGTAACTGAAGGCCCTGATTCTGTTTGACACACTAATTTAAAAGCATAGTTGGCCTTTTATACAGTAGTAGTCTATACATACAGTACAGTAAGCAACGCGCTGATGGTCCATTCACAGCGGCCGCGGTCTCCCTCTCTGTCAGCCATTTCTTTGCTGACTTCATTATGTTCAGGAATTACCCATGAGCAGTCGATACCTTATCAAGCTAAGAGATTTTATTCTTTCTGCTGAGTGTGTGTGTGTGGACTGACGTGGGGTTTTCTGTTTGCTGATGTGTGGTTTCGTTCACAGGGAGCATCTGTCTTTGGGAGGGGTTTCCTGGTGGCTTCGCTGCTTCATCATCAACTGCATCCTCTTCATCCTCCTCTTCTTCCTCACCACCCCAGCCATCATCATCTCCACTATGGACAAGTTCAACGTCACCAAGCCTGTGGAGTATCTGAACGTAAGGCTGCGGTCCGTCATGAAGTCCTGACTGAAGTTTCTAGCATTAAGTCATTTGTGAACTGGAAAATCAATCCGAACATCTTTGATTATAAAGACACAGAGTCTTGGTTTCCAGTCAGAATATCAGACGTCATGTAAAACTCTCATATATATATATATATATATGAGGTATATAAACTGGTACCAAAAAATCAAGTATAAATTTTCTGAATATATTAATAAAAATATATATATATATAAAAAAAAAAAAAAAAAAAAAAAAAATATATATATATATATATATATAAATAAACTGGTACCAAAAAATCAAGTATAAATTTTATAAAAAATTAATACAATTAACTGTTAAATGTGTAAAGATACATGTGAATATTAAGAGATATTATAAATTTATCAATTTTTTTTCCCGTCAAAAATCAGATCATTAAAAAAAAAAAAAATATATATATATATATATATATATATATATATATATATAATTTGTACAAAAAACAACTATATATTCTCTGAATATATTAGTAAAATAATACAAATAAATGTAAAATATTTATTTATTTTGATGTTTATTAAAATATGTAGTTGATTTTTTTTTTTTTTTTCAATTTTTGCCTTTGTTTTAATCTTAAAAAATAAGTTATATTAGAAGTATATTTATCAATTATTTATATATTAAATAATTAATTCAATTAAGTATATATTAAAATTAGGTTAAGAAAAATACACTTTTCAGTATATATTGTGTGAAAATAGCATTTACATTTATGCATAATATCTCTTACTATTTACATGTATGCAAATAGCTCTTAATACTTACATTTATACATAATATCTTAAGGAATTTAGTTTCTTCAGTACGTTTTTTTTTTAATAAGTATGTTTAAATATTGATAAAGAAAATGATTTTTGCAAAATCTACCAGCCGTGGCAGGATGCTGTTGACGCTCACAGCCGGTTTGGACAAAACCCCAGATTATCGCAGAGATGTGATTCATCTGTTCTCACTGTATGCCGTCACGGCTGGTTAGGGTGCGGTGAGAGTAATTATTTTTCATGATGATGATGATGAAGAAGAGCCTCAGCTGGGATTCTCAGTGTTTCTCCTGTAGATGAAGGTTTATCTTCAGTTTAATCAGACTCGTGTGAAGCGGCTCATCAGAGTGACGTTATAACTTACAAAGATTTGACTCTCATGAAACCTGTCAAGAACATGTTCTTATATATTTTACAACATGGTTGTTATTATTATTATTGTAAAGAGAATTGTAGAGGTGAAAAATTGGCATGAAAATAATGCTAATCACAATGTCACAATGTTTGGGGTGAAACATAAGTATAATACGTATAATACGCGTAATCACATCCAAAATAAAAGTTTGTTTACACACTATGTGTGTGTGCGGTCTATACTTATTTTGTATATTTAAATACACATACATGTATATATTTAAGACATATTTGTATGTATATACTGTACATATATTTATGTAATTTATATTACATATTAATATAAATATTTTATATATAAATATAATAATTTTTCTTAAATATATACATGAATGTGTATTTATATATGCATAAGTATAAACAAAGTAAACACAAACTCTGATTTTGGATGCGATTAATCGTTTGCCCAGAATTAGTGTAATTATAACAAGGTGTGTATCATAATACAAACATTTAATGTAATTTTAATTTATTAATAAATAAATTGTATTATTACTATTAATATAATTTATTTCTATTAATTATAAAATATATCTATCACAATAATAACACAAATAATTACAATTAATTATTATTTGTAGTAATAATAGTAATAATAATAATAATAATTATTATTATTACAATAGGTTATGTATAATAATATCAGTAATTGCAATAATAAAATGTCTTTTTTTTTATTTAATAATAAATCGACATAGTAATAGTAATAATAAAACCTTTTTTTTTATTATTAGTTGATTGTTTATTTTTATTTTTTTTTTAAATATATTCCTCGACGTTTTAGTCATACAATTCACTGTATTATTTCACAATATTGTTCTCATGCACTGAGACCGATGAGGTGTTCAGAAAGCGAAATACCTTCTAGAAATGTGTCTTGTGACCGTAAACACATGATCTCTGTGTCCAGAACCCAATCGTCACCCAGTTTTTCCCCACGCTGCTTCTGTGGGCGTTCTCCGCCCTGCTGCCCACCATCGTCTACTATTCCGCCTTCTTTGAAGCCCACTGGACCAGGTACAACACCACAATCCCTCATGTCATCATAAAATCCTCCCCAGCTGAAACCACACGGCTCTGAAGCATGTCAGGTGTTTTATCTTCATCTTCCCGTGTTTCTCAGGTCGGGGGAGAACAGGACCACCATGCACAAGTGTTACACGTTCCTCATCTTCATGGTTCTGCTGCTGCCGTCTCTGGGTCTCAGCAGGTACCGTTCCCTCCGTTTGATCACGTGATCGGAGCCTTTCTTCTGAATGTGATGTAACCGTTTCTCTGCTGAGCCTGTGGAAGTGTGGAAGGTTTTTTTTTTGCATAATTAAATGTTTATTTATATCTGTCAGGAGACTCATTTGAGAAGCTGCTTCGAACGCTCATCAGCAATATTTCAATTTGTTTTGAATGATTTCACTATAATTAGCTCTTTAATATATTAATCGTCAGATTACTAGCGCTGACTCGAATGGATTTTTAATACTAAATGTTCTTCCGTGTCTTAGTTTGGACGTTTTCTTCCGCTGGCTGTTCGACAAAAAATTTCTGGCTGATGCCGCTGTCAGATTTGAGTAAGTCAACTTATTTTATTTTTTATTTTATTTAATTTATTTTATTTTATTTTTATTATTTATTTATTTAATTTCATTTTATTTTGTTTGTATTTTATTTTATTTTATTTATTTTTGTATTTTATTTTAAGTTCTTAAACAGTTTTAGAAATATATTTAAATAATTAATTAACTTATTTTTTTTAATAGAAAAGATATCACCTGAGTCAACTATTTAATAATGTAATTTATTTTTATATTTTATTTTTTTTTTTAATTTCATTTTATTTTGTTGTATTTTATTTTAAGTTCTTAAACAGTTGTAGCAATATATTTAAATTAATAAACTTTTTTGTTTTTCTACTAGAGTCACCTGAGTCAACTATTTTATTTTATAATGTAATTTATTAATGTTTTTCCCAGCTATAGCAATATATTTAAATATTTAAATGAATGAACTTGTTTTTTAATAGAAAAGATGCTGTCAGTGTGTTCATAGTTTTGGTGCATGTATTTATTTTATCTACTTTTTTCAGGTGTGTCTTCCTTCCTGATAACGGAGCGTTTTTTGTGAACTACGTCATCGCTTCTGCGTTCATCGGAAATGCTATGGACCTGCTGCGGATTCCTGGTCTCCTCATGTACATGATCCGGCTGTGTTTGGCTCGCTCGGCTGCGGAGAGACGCAACGTCAAACGGGTACAAACAGACGCACACTCTGACCTTTGAAATTATTCACATGACCTTGTTCCTTATCTTCACACACTTTGTGTTTGTGTTCAACTGAATCTGAAAAATCGTTTCAGGAACACATCTGAGTTGTGTTTTATCCCAATTATTATATGCATATAAATATATTAATTATAATTTCTAGATTAAATACATAGAAATAAATGGGAAATTACATTTTGCATGAAAAAATGTTTTTAGGACCATTACATTTCCTTGCATTGTGACATTATATTTATGAATATTAAACGCATTTTGAGCCAAAGATTTTTTATTTATTTATATATTTCAGCATCAAATGACAACAACAAATACTACTTTTTTGCATTTAATTTCTTGCTTCTACAATTCTCTTTACTATATTAATAATTATAAATTATGTATATTACAAGTTATGTATCATAATAATAATAATATAATTTTATTAAAACATTGCATGATTACTATTAATATATTATTAATAACATAAATAATAACACAAATTACATTAAGAATAAATTATGTATAATTACAATGTTATCTATAATTAATTAAATTTAATTTTCATTTAACAATAATTATATTAAATTATTTTTTTATTAATTAAAAAATTAATTAAATGTTTTTAGGACCATTTTATGGCATTGTGACATTTTTTAATGAAAAATAAACACATATTCAGCCAAACATATTTTATTTATTTATTTCAGAATCAAATAAAAGCCGATCAACAAATACAATGCTTTTTTTGGGGTATTGTGTAAAATTTGCCCTTGTCATGAAAATGTCACATTGCAAATAATCTTTTTTTTTAAATAAATAATGAAATAAATTGATTTTCGTTCAAGCAAAAAAAAAAAATTCAATTTCTTTGTTGATGTTGGGATAAAATGTGACTGAAATAGGACATGATTTTGAAAAGTTTTGATTCATCCACCCACCAATGAGTTATTTTACCTGGATGTTATTCCAGTTTGTGCTGTTTAGTTGTGTAACCTGTCTCTGTGTGTGTGTGTGTGTGTGTGTGTGTGTCTATGTGTGTGTGCAGCATCAAGCCTATGAGTTTCAGTTCGGAGCTGCCTACGCCTGGATGATGTGCGTTTTCACCGTCGTTATGACGTACAGCATCACCTGCCCAATCATCGTTCCCTTCGGTGAGTCAGACCACGCCCACTCTCACATCAGCCCATTCACGAAACGACAGAACAACAGCCAATCAGAGAGAGAGACAGATGAGCAACAAGGATGAAAGAGGATGCAGGGAGAAACGGTGTGAATGACACCACTGAAAAAGCACAAGTGCGTGTGGAAGAAGCGCGTGCACCCATAGCGCCCCCTGCTGGCCGCTCGTCTGCACGCAGCTTGTAACAATGGAAAAAGCCCGCTGCACCAGCAGAGACCACCTGCCTACTCGCCGTGTGTTCGTGTGTCGGAATAAATATAGACCCTCCGTCTGCGTTTTTCACAGAAACGGGCAGGAAACGCTGCATTTGAGCATTAATCTCTTTGTTTTTCTGTCACTGAGCTTTTGTATGCACACACTATTTCTAGAACGCTCTCAGAAACACACACACACACACACACGTCCTCCAGCTGGCGATGCATGACTCATCGGGTCATGGAGGTTCTGTTATGCGGAGGAACAGAACCAGGATACTTGTATACGTCTCAGATGTTCATCTCGGACACGGTGTTTAACGGCGGACACACTGATTGACCTCACGACCGTCCGTCTGCAGACATGTTGATTTGAAATGTTGCGTCTCAAATGAAAATACACGACAGACTAATGTTTTCGGCCCGAGAAAGACTTTAAAATTGTAGTTTTGATGCTTCTAATCTATCTGTACACTAATGTACACCTGAAAGTTGACGAAATATATGTATTCAGTCAATTTTGACATTTATTTTATTGTGTTTGTAGGACTGCACAATTTTTTTATATATATATATATATATATTAATATAATGTAATATAATATATATGTATATATATATATATATATATATATATAAAATAAAATATAATTGATATATATTATATATATTAATATAATAAATATAATGTAATATAATATATATATATATATATATATATATATATATATATATATAAAATATAATATAAATATATATATATAATGAGGATAATATTATTACCAAATAAAAATGTTAAACAAAAATAAGAAATATTACTATTGTAAATTAACCGCTTAAACCCAAATCGACTCTTAAGGAGTGCTGAGATCTCTGTAAAGAGTGTCCTGCCCGCCAGCGCCACCTAGCTACGAAAAAATAATCATATTTTTCAAAACTACTGCCTTTATCAACACAAAATAGGTGTCATTTTTAAAGCTTAGAGTCTGAACTTTTCAGTGAATGGGCAATTTGATTAACTCCTAAGTAGAGCTGAGTTATTTGCTGATAAAAAAATAATAACTTTATGAAATACTTTTTTGTACCATGTACTGTACACATCAAAAACGTCATACAGCTCAGATAGTCATGTGTCACATGTCATTTAAAAGGTCTCACGGAGTAGAATACAATCATTCCCTCAGAAATGCATCTTATTAACTGCCGTTTATCGTGTTGATGTTTTTGTGTCTGCAGGACTGATGTACATGCTCCTGAAGCACCTGGTGGACAGGTACAACATGTACTATGCTTACCTGCCCTCCAAACTCGACAAGAAGATCCATTCCGGAGCCGTCAATCAGGTGGTGGCGGCGCCCATCCTGTGCCTCTTCTGGCTGCTGTTCTTCTCCACCGTGCGAACAGGTGCGTGTGTTTGAGGGTTTGCTGGCGGATATACAGCAATATATTATATTATATATGTATAATATATATATTTTTTTTATTATACACATTCTTTTAACCCATGACTACTATTAGCGTGGCATTCATGGGTGTAAACGTTGCACCATCCAAACATTGAGAGCAGTCCGCCCAGATCTGTCAATCACTTTTCAGCTCAACCAATAGTGAGAGTTTGGGGTGTGGCTACTGTAGCAGGCGTTATGTGTGAGTTGAGGGAGGCATGTTTTATTTTTGTAATCACGCTAGGTGCCGCTAGTCTCTCAGAAACAACACACTGCAACTTTAAGGCCTATTATTGTGTTTAGTCTGAGGTTTTATTATCATTTGATCACCTGTGGAATATGGTCATGTGACTGACCGCCAGTGATTTTGTGATGTTCTTTTACTGATGTGCCTTTTAAATGCAGCTTATTCCTTCTCATTTCTCAGGGTTTTCGACCCCGACGTCCATGTTTACCTTCGTGGTGCTCATCATCACCATCGTGGTCTGCCTGTCGCACGTCTGTTTCGGTCACTTTAAATACCTCAGCGCGCACAACTACAAGGTACGAGTTGCGGTACTGCAGGTATGAGCTCGCGGGTTCAGTCCACCGGGCGGCACGGGTAGCTCAGGTAGACTGTCACCTGCTCCAGAGCACAAACGCTCACCATGACCTCTCTGTCATTTCAGATCGACACCAAGGACACAGAGGTCGACGGAGTGGAGAACGGACGTCCGGCTAGATCTTCACCCTCCAACAAATCTCAGGTAAATTCACAAACCTAGATTTCATTTGGAAAGCTCACTCAAGGTCAGAAAAGTTTTAGGATTTTAGTCGTATGTAAATGTAATGCATGTTGTATAATATTAACTGTTGTATTTTTCCCTTTGTTTGCTCTTTAACTTCAGATGGCTTTAAAATTATTATTATTATTTTTTTTTTTAAGTTTATTCAACCAAAATACAGTAATTTTCTATGATTCCTAGAGTTAAACACCATCAAGATCTCCTAATTTGCATTATTTTATAACAATTAAGCACATTTAACCCTCGCTTTCCCAATTATCAGTAGCCTTCTGAAAAAAAGTTTTGATTTATTATTGTTAACAACAATTATAATACATTTATATATGATATTTTTATAGCACAAATAATATACAGGTAGTATTTAGTAGCATTACAGAATTAAATAGCTGATTTTAATATTAAAAAGACATTTGTCTGTATTTATTTAATAATACTAATAATAAATAAATGACTTTTTAATTATATTTAATATAATAAATATATAATATAATAATTATTATTTAATAATATTGTTTTTTATAGTGGAATTGAGTATACATAATGGTAGTATTTTATGTAGACAATTAAATTGCTGATTTTAATAATAAAAACATACTGTCTGTGTTATTATTATTATTATTATTAATGATGATAATTAATGTTATAATGAATACGAAGTAATAATAATATTTAAATGAGACATTTTAATCTATATGGTTTTCATAAAGCCATTATATCAATTCCATTATATTCTTAATCAAACAAATTGACCTTTTTATGACCAAAGTCTGTTTCCATCCACCGCAGCAGATGTACATCGCCCAGGTCCTGCAAGACCCAAACTCTGACGAGATCGGAGCAGGCAGCGGAGAGGACGACGGTCAGGGGTCCTCGCAGGATGAGGAGATGATCAACGGCGGCAACAGCCTGAACGAGGCCGACTTCCAGTCCGGAGAGGACAGTCTCATCGCCAACGAAGTCCACCAGTAACCGCAGCCGAGACGGGAGAAAGGTGGAAGGATGAGAGCATGAAAAAGAACCGATCGCAAGGCCTTCATCCGCACATGTCTGTTTTGTCCCCCGTCCGAATTTGCCAGATGTTTGTTGGCTCTCAACATCAGCACCTTAGAAACCCACGTCTGCCAAAACACTTGAACACAGACTGTACATAAGCACACGCGCCCGCACACATCGACGCCAACACGCTTCAAAAGACCATCGTCATGCGCATGAACGCTCGACGGCTTGTTGGGAAGCTCGAAACCGAATCAAATTTTCCATTGGAACCAAGACTTCCTGGAGTTCCCCTTTCGAATATTTCCCAGTTTGGTTCGAATACCCTCAGGAAAAGGAAAAACGGATGAAAAGAAAGCTCCTCAGAAGCATCCCGTGGTTCGCCTTAACAGCGATGGCATTCCCAGTCGACGCCGCTTAATTTGCTTGCTTTTTCTCATCCTTTACCCTAAACGATCGGATTTCATCTGGCATTCCAAAGGAAAACGTGCAATAGCGAGAGCGTAGAGGAGGAATCGGGACACAATTCGGCTTGAAAGCGTGTTGGCTTTGACGAACTGCGATCACTGTACAGTATTCTGCCAGACTCCGTACTGACTGAACTTCTCCCCCGATGTACAGTAGTTCCAGAGACGCGCTGTGTGTTTGTCGTCATTGAATGACCCATATTCTTTTGTTTTGGTATTTTTAATGCTAATTTTGCCTTGACAACCTTTAATGGATGTGTTTGTATGCCTGCAACAGAGTACCGAAGTCCTCGTAGCGCAGTAGAAACCGACCGCCGCTCATGACGGACTACATGCGAATCAGCGATGGAGATTCAGTCACTGGTCGTTTGCGTCCCGCAGTTGATCTGGAAACTATGGAGGCTTGCTTGTTTCCGCCCCTGAATTAAAAATAAAAAAGGTAATTTCTGTTTTTTATCTCACAGTTTTTTTTTTCTTGCAATTGCGAGTTTACATCTTGCATCTCGCAATTCCGACTTTTTCTCAATTGTGATATGAACTCGAAATTGTGACTTTTCATATCGCGCAATTCTGAGAAAAGTCAAAATTGCGAGATAAAAAGTCACGATTACCTTTTTTTTTCTCAGTGGTTGAAACAAGCTTCCATAGAAAACTGCCGATTCAGATCTCGTCAAATGTTCGTTTAGAAACAGACGGAACGATTTAAGCGATCGTCCACCGCGTTCGGTGCCTGCTTTTGTACGAGACGTTTTGGGAGATGCATTGGAAATGCATTTTGTCGAGTCGGTTTTCTTTTTCTAGTTGTGTAGTTAAACCTTGTGAGGTCGAACTAATCCAAGTACTAATACTACGAGAAATGTAGCGTCACATGAAGCGTTTGACCATCGATACGAAGCAGCAGCAAAAAAAAAAATACTTTGTTTTACTGAGCTAGAGGAGTAAAAAAAGAGATCTGGATCAGTTTGCAATAAACCCCAAGCTGAGAAAACACATAAAAACCCTTTTTTAAAGATTTACGAATTTCAATTAATAGTTAAATTGTATATTATTCATATTAAGAATTTTAAAGAGAGCTTAATAAACATTTTCTATAAATCTTAATGGAAAAGGGGATTGATCTATTTAGTTTGTGATTCGCATTCATAAATGTAATCATATTTTCTTTTCTTTTTTTTCTATGAATACAAATCACAAAGCTTCGTAAAATTCCATTAAATAAATGAATTAAATAATCCTTAATAATTATGAATGAATAATTTTAAATATTAATTGAACAGCACAAATCTTTAAAAACAAGCTAAACATTTGTGTGTGTAAATGATGAAGTGAAGAATTATTTAGCTCAACTTTGGGGTTTGTTGCAACCGGCTCGAGACATTTTAAATCCGTCTGGATCCGTCAAAAACAGTGAAATCCCAGTCTGAGAGGTTTCTATTGGCCGATCACAGAAGCCAATCATGTTTTAGAGTGGCATATTGTCAATATAATACAGAAACCAGGTGTGTTTTCTTCCAACAAAATGACCACGAAGGGATTAATGTGCGTCTCAACATGTACAAACGTCTGCGGTTCTTTTTTCCAGAACACTGAAATGCACAAAAACCTCATTCATGAGACACGAGCGTCTCCATCTTCCAACAAAAAAAAGTTGCGAGATGAATTCAGCAGGTGTTTTATGAATGAATGTGTACTTGAGAGAAGTTAATCACGACATCTATTATTATTATTTCGACAGTATTTCGTGTCGTCACGCCTGCTGCTCATCATAGTTCCTCTAGATTGATGTGCCAGATTTGTTTAGCAGTCCAAACCAACGCATCATGTCCGAAACTGACCTGTAGAGCCTGTGAGCACCGTTAGATTTGCACTGATGGTTTTTGTTTTTATTACTGTATTCTCCGGATGGAAACGAATCTGGCACCGGTTTGCGTCAGGAACACGTGGTACGACTAAACTGGATTCAGCAAGTAACTGGTACAAAAATGGCGTCCAGTAACTTGAGAAATGAAATCGAACTGCCTCAGGTGTTCTTTTATTTTCCAAAAGACAAAAAAAAAAATGTTTACATCTGCATACTTGTCCTTTTTTTACTCGTTTTTTTTTTCTCATCGATGAAGACACAAAGGGTAAACTATGAAAGCTGTAGCGACAGCGCCGCTACACGCCGGAGATACTGACGTCGATTTGTGTCTGCCCGCGCTTTTGGAGATCGTCGATGGCGTGTGAATATTCTGTGAGCACATGATATTGAAAGGTTGGATTTGTATATCCAAATTAAGGCCATTTCTTCGTTTCTGGACTATCCCGTTTTTAGGGGTTCCTCGCCGGCTTCTTATTGAGTTAATGACGTGAAGGCCTCTTCAGCATTTGGCGGTGAAGTAAAGAGCGGTGCGGGTATTTTTGTAAAATTGTACTGTTTGAAGATGCAAATGTCGAAGTATTTGATACTAGTCATGTATTAAACACGTGTCAAAGCTAGCTGTCGCTCAATGGATTTTTAATATATCATGACTTTGTTTTATAAGCTAAACATTTAAGTTATGAAGCGCAGAATGTGTTTTAGAACGAAAGCACTGGAGATGCAATTTTGCGTTATGCAAGAATGAGTTACGGTGTGATGATGTTTATATCCGATGCCGATGTACAGTACGTCTGAGTGGATGAAAAAGCTGTTTTTGTTCTCGTGTTCTGCTCACATGCGGCTGTAGGAGACGCTCTAGAACCCGTGTGAGATTTTTGTTTTCTGTCCAAAGATCGTCCTTATGGTGAAGCATTTGTCATCTTCAGTTTCTTGATCAATAAAAGTTGGTATTCATTCTGTGCACTCGATGTGTTTGTGTCGGCCAGAAGGAGGCGCTGTGGTTGCATAAACACAGCCATTATGTGTAGACCGTGTCTTAAAGGGATAGTTCACCCAGAAAAATGTAAGTTTAAGTCATCATTTAAGTTGTTTCAAGCTTGTACGAGTTTCTGTTCTGAATGTCTGTAAGCAGACGGTTGATGTTAGCCAAGTATTTTTTCTGGTTGCGAGTTTCACAGTAACTTCCTCTGCGTCTGTCATCTGGTTTCTGACCAACAGACCACAAACATGTCAAGTTTCGGCTGAAGACATTCAGCTTCGAACTGAATCCTGTTTATGTATAAAACGGCCATTCTTGCGCTAAAAACTTCAGTGATAATTTAAGGAGTTTGTTGCGATCAGGACACAAATAACAATGGAGATCAATGCAGAAGCAAACAACATTTTTTATTAATAGTAAAGCATATAATATTTGGCACTTTGGTGTCGTCTCTTTCAAAGAATGTAGTGTAGAGGAAAAAAGCTGTTCGATACGGTACGAGGTAGAGTTGGTTTGATCGTATGCGCTTAACTTTAAATACTATAATATCATAATGCATTTCACCTTCATATGATTATTAAAAACTGCGACAATACAATATTTACCTTTTTATATAAACTTCTATAAAGAAAAAAATAAACAGATTTGAATATTATTTAAAAAATGACACTTGTTTTAAATGTGCTGTGATTAAAAACTTTGAATCAATTTTAAGAAATAATCTTGAGCTATTCATGTGAAATGTGTTAAAACACTCAAACAATATTGTTGATAACAAAAGCAGTAATACTAATATACACTACCATTCAAAAGTTTAGTTTTTAATGTTTTTGTCTCTTCTGCTCACCAAGGCTGCATTTATTTGATCAAAAAATACAGTAAAAAATTTGAAATATTATTACGATTTATAAGAGCCGTTTTCTATTGGAATATATTTTAAAATGTAATTTATTCTTATGATGCAAAGCAGATTTTTTTCAGCAGCATTGTTGAAAACGGTTTTTGCTGCTTCATATTCTTTTTTTTTTTACTGTCACTTTTGATCAATACACCCTTGCTGAATAAAATAATTAATTTCCCCCCCAAAAAACCTTTTAAATGGTAGTGTAATCTTTAAGTTCTTTACATGATGGGTAGTAAGAGTTTATTAAAAACTGCACATTCATCATGTGACCGTCCGTTCAAGATCAGGTCTTGTTTTGAGCCGCTCTGGACCGTCAGATGTGAGAGCAGCTGTAACACTCGTTCAGTCTCATCTGGATGCGTCGAGACTTCAGACGAGTCCGCGGAACAGGAACGACAGAGACGCTCCGAGAGCGAGACCGAGAGACAGGAAGAAGGCCATGATCGCTCCAGCCGTCTCCGCCTCGCTCGAGTCCACCTTCCTGTGACCAAAAAAACGAGGCATCCGTTCAGAGGTGACTGAGAATTGTTAAATTAACAGCTTATTTTAGTTCATTCTAAATGATTAACAGGTGCACATCATCATTATTGTTTTAAATTCATGTTTTTCAAAGTCTTGAATTAGAATAACTTTTGCAACTTCTCTGATGACGAGGGCGGGGCAACCTGTCACTCACACGAGATCCACCAATAGCAAACCACAACCATCCAATCAATTGCCCCGCCCTACATTTGTTCTTGTTTGCAAAGCCGTTTCAGAAACGTCACAATTGAGAAGAAAAGACGAGCTCAACTTCACTGTCATGATGACTTTGAATGTCGTTTGTAAATGTGTGTGTCTCTAACAGTGAGGGTCTCAACCTTAAAATGATTTAAAATAAGATAAATTAACTAAAATTCAGAAAATCTGGATTTTAAAAGTGATTTCTAGATCTGGAAAAAGTCATGGAAATTCATTCAAACTTAAAACATCTGTGATTTCATACATGATCCGTTTTCTTAACGAATATACATTTTTGTAGTTATGCAAAGCTAAATTTGAAAATGTGAGTAAAAAAAAAACGTGCAAAATCCTTCTGCATTAAATCACAAATAACTGGAAAAGTCATGCAAATGCGACGATTAAAAAGAGCGGGAATCCTCAAGAACATTCAGCTCGTCAAACTTCTGGACTTCTCATATCATTGTTTTAATTTATGGACACTCCTAATTACTGTAAATTAAAAAAAAGTTTGAGAACTACTGGTTTGTAACTTAATTACAACGGTGTAACACTTTATTTTACAGCGCCCTTGTTACGCATGTTACGTGTACATACTGTAATAACTGTAAATTATGCATAATTATACCATAACCCTAATTATATAGCAGACGCATGTTGTTAATTAATATTACGTATTACTTAAATGTATTGTTACACTGTAACAAGGACACCTTAAAATAAAGTGAACCCCAATAGTAACAATGAGTAATACATTTGTTACAGTATTTATTAAATGTCAGTGTTTGTTAATAAAAATAAAACTATTTTTGTTCATGGTAGATCCGTTATATAATATGGAGACAATTTTAGCTTTTATTAACAAGGACACTACAATAAAGTGCGTTACACTTTATTTGGTAACACTTTATGTTAGTGTCATTGTTACATTTTTAGCTACTTTAGTAATAACTATAAATTATGCTTAATTACATGCAATTGACCCTAAACCAAACCCTCATCATAACCGGAATGTTAAAAGTACAATGAAATGTATAATTACAGTGTGACAAAGACACCTTAAAATAAAGTGTAACCCTTTATTTTAAGTGTGTAACAGTGTAATTATACATTAAAGTTCTGAGTAATAATGATTAACTACATGCAAAGTTTAGTTGCATGTAATTATGGTCAATTCATAGTAATTACTACATGTAACGTGTAACAAGGACACTACAATAAGGTGCGTTACACTTTATTTTGGTGTCATTGTTACATGTATTTACTATAGTAATAACTAGAAATGATGTATAATTACATGCAATTAACCCTAAACCAAACCCTATACCTATAGTGAGCACATGTATTTAATTAATATTACTCAGTATTTAAATGTATAATTACAGTGTAACACACACCTTAACATAAAGTGTGTTACAGTGTATTTATACATTTAAGTATTGAGTAATAATAATTAAATACATGTGCTCACTTTAGGGTTAGGTTTAGGGTAACTGTGGTTTAGGGTTAATTGCATGTCATTATGCATGATTTATAGTTATTAATACAGTAACTACATGTAACAAGGACACTGTGATGACACCGTATTAACTAACGCTAGCAAATGAAGTGTTATTTTAGGTGGATGTGTCTCAATAAATGAGGACTCGACTCACTTGGGTCCGAAGCACATGCACAGACTGGCCAGATATCCGTTGGAAAAGGCGAAGAGGATCATGAAGGCGATGAACCAGCCGTCGTGGAAGAAGAAGATGGGCAGGTTGTAGCGAGGCTGGACGTTACAGAGCATGAAGAGAGGGACGAAGATCACACGCGCCAATATCAGAGCCGGCAGGAGCTTACTGTCTTTACCAGGCTGAGAGAGAGAGAGAGGTGAAAACATCTGCATCAGTCATCTGTATTTATTACTGTACGTAAATCGTCCCACCTGCTGATTCTCGTATATTTTGTGAGCACACGCACATCTGTGATTTAATGTATGATCCTCCCTAGAATGTTTTTATTCATCTGATCAGAATGTACAGTAACCTCAAGTGTTTGAACACTTCAGAATCAGAAAATATCAAATGAAAGGATGCATAAACACACTTTGTATTCAGAAAAAAAGAAAAAGCAGCATTTGAGGCACTTGATCGGATGCTTCGGTGTCCAAACGCTGTTTTTAAGAACGTGTGAACGTTTCTTACCCACATGCACACCGCGGTCAGACTGCGTCCGGCCCAGTCAAACACGTTGAAGAACAGGAAACAAGACACTGGGATGAAGTACATCTCTGAAGACGGAGAGGATTAATATTCTCTAAATGGTTTCTGCTGTTGTCAGGCATAATTCACTACACAAACACTTTTTTACATTTGAATTAGTTTTTTTCTGCCATCTCTACGTTTTCAGTCACATGATCTGCTGTACGGAAGCACTTTCCTGCCATGCTAAACTAACCATGCTTTGGTAAATCATAATTATTACTTATCATAATTTCATAATTTTAATCTCATAAGGAAATGGTGTGTCATAATTTTTACTTTTTATCAAATAATTATGGTAGGTATGACCGTCAAAGTCAACTTTATCTTATTTTGATTTCATTTTGATCTCATAATTATGTTTAGTATGTGATAATTTACTTTTTATGCCAATAAAATGTGAAATTAAGTCAGAATTATGAGATAGTCAATTGACTTTTTATCTCATGATTCTGACTTTGTCATAATTTAACCTTTTTAATCTCATAATTATGACTTGTCATATAAGTAGAAATTAATAATTAATTAATTAGTTGAAATTATTATCTTATTTCATTTTATTTAATAATTTGTGTCATAATGTATTTCTAATCTCATGACATATGTAATAATTTTTACTTTTATCTCTTAGTATGTCATTTTTAATTTTTTATTTTGATTTATCTCATAATTTATTGTCATAATTTCGACTTTTTATCTTGTCATTGTCTTGACTTTGTCATGATTTCACCTTTTTAATCTCACAATGACTTATTATAGTCATAATTTCATTTTTTAATTAGTCACAATTATGACACAAAAAGGTGAAAATATGACATACTAAGTTTTTTTCCTCATAATTATGACTAAAGTATCTCAGTTATGATCATTTCAATTAATTCATTTTCAATTTCTCACTTGACTTAGTGTGTTATAATTTGGACTTTATCTCATAATTATGACTTTTCACGTCAAATTTGACAAGCTATACTTATGAGATAGATGCACTAAATCATAATTATGAGATTAAAAAGACAAAATGATGGCATGACAAGTCAATTATGACACTTTTTAATTATGATTTGGTATGTCTCATAATTATAGCTTAGTATGTCAATTGACTTTTTGTCATCACTTTTTTTAATCTTCTAATTATGACTTGGTATGACATCATTTTGACTTTTTCTGTCATAATTATGATTTACCAAAGCAAACTCTTGTTGATTGAGTGTAGAAGCGCAGATGAATCGTCTCTCACCCCACACTCCTCCGTCAGCGATGGTGGATTTGACGTCCACAGTGACCGCAGGAAACGTGCCGATGGTGATGGTGAAGGCGAAACACACCGAGAGAGCCATGATCCAGATCTGAGGAGAGAAATACGGGAGAAAATGAAACTTTTACCCGTGCAAAACTCACTGGAGCGACTCTGGAGCGCCGCTGTTCACCTTCTTAAAGATGGCCAGCATGGAGGGAGTTTGTTTGTCGTCGTCTCCAGCGCTCTGCTGCCGCTGATCTGCAGAAGAACATTCAAATAAATGTTTTTGACTATAAAATTTTGCAGCAGCATCTGATCTGAATGACATGACGTCACCTTCCTTCAGCAGGTCCATCTTGTTCTCTTCGTCCTCGGCTGGTTTGTTCTGCCGACTCTCCTGATGGAACTGATAAAACGCCTGCGGACGGGAAACGGCGCGCATATTGTAAATGTTTTGAGCTTTTAATTGACGCCTCTGGATCTTTCCGGATGCTCGGATCTTACCAGTTTGGGAAGAACGACGTAGGATGCGATGGCGAGGGCGATGACGACGCAGGCTGTGATGAAGTATCCAAACGCGCTGTCCTGTAGAGCAGAACCACCTGAGAGAGAACCACGTTCATGTGAAGTTACAATTTCACCTTAAATGCATCTGTGGTTTACTTTCATTCAAATAAAACATCTGTGATATGCTGTTGATTATCTCAGAAAGTTTATATTTATTCTTCAATAAAATAATGTTGTTTGAGAGGTGAAGTGTGTCTTGCACTACGGCAAGCCGTTTTGACTTTTATTCATTTTCAGGATATGAACTTGTGATATCGACAAATACATTTCCATAAACTATAATTCTTGATATCTGTAATTCACTAGTGAAATCTCACCATAGGCTGCCATTCATTCAATTGTTGATATCAAGAATTCATTTCTTTCTAGTTGAAATTCCAGTTTCACATTTCAGGAATACAATTCTTACTAGTAAAAATCATCATTTTTGATATCAATAATTACATTGTTACTAGTAAAAATCATCATTTTTGATATCAATAATTACATTGTTACTAGTAAAAATCATCATTTTTGATATCAATAATTACATTGTTCTAGTAAAAATCATCATTTTTGATATCAATAATTACATTGTTACTAGTAAAAATCATCATTTTTGATATCAATAATTACATTGTTACTAGTAAAAATCATCATTTTTGATATCAATAATTACATTGTTACTAGTAAAAATCATCATTTTTGATATCAATAATTACATTGTTCTAGTAAAAATCATCATTTTTTATATCAATAATTACATTGTTACTAGTATAAATCATCATTTTTGATATCAATAATTACATTGTTCAAGTAAAAATCATCATTTTTGATATCAATAATTACATTGTTACTAGTATAAATCATTTTTGATATCAATAATTACATTGTTCTAGTAAAAATCATCATTTTTGATATCAATAATTACATTGTTCTAGTAAAAATCATCATTTTTGATATCAATAATTACATTGTTCTAGTAAAAATCATCATTTTTGATATCAATAATTACATTGTTCTAGTAAAAATCATCATTTTTGATATCAATAATTACATTGTTCTAGTAAAAATCATCATTTTTGATATCAATAATTACATTCTAGTAAAAATCATCATTTTTGATATCAATAATTACATTGTTACTAGTAAAAATCATCATTTTTGATATCAATAATTACATTGTTCTAGTAAAAATCATCATTTTTGATATCAATAATTACATTGTTACTAGTAAAAATCATCATTTTTGATATCAATAATTACATTGTTCTAGTAAAAATCATCATTTTTGATATCAATAATTACATTGTTACTAGTAAAAATCATCATTTTTGATATCAATAATTACATTGTTACTAGTAAAAATCATCATTTTTGATATCAATAATTACATTGTTCTAGTAAAAATCATCATTTTTGATATCAATAATTACATTGTTCTAGTAAAAATCATCATTTTTGATATCAATAATTACATTGTTACTAGTAAAAATCATCATTTTTGATATCAATAATTACATTGTTCTAGTAAAAATCATCATTTTTGATATCAATAATTACATTGTTCCTAGTAAAAATCATCATTTTTGATATCAATAATTACATTGTTCCTAGTAAAAATCATCATTTTTGATATCAATAGTTACATTGTTACTAGTAAAAATCATCATTTTTGATATCAATAATTACATTGTTACTAGTAAAAATCATCATTTTTGATATCAATAATTACATTGTTCTAGTAAAAATCATCATTTTTGATATCAATAATTACATTGTTACTAGTAAAAATCATCATTTTTGATATCAATAATTACATTGTTCTAGTAAAAATCAGCATTTTTGATATCAATAATTACATTGTTACTAGTAAAAATCAGCATTTTTGATATCAATAATTACATTGTTACTAGTAAAAATCAGCATTTTTGATATCAATAATTACATTGTTACTAGTAAAAATCATCATTTCTGATATCATGAATGTGATTGTTACTAGTAAGAAAGCCTTTTAGATATCAGAAATTATATTGATATCAGGAATGCATTTTCAGATCTCAGAAATGAACATTTTTACTAGTATTCAATTGTTGATATCAAGAATAGACATTTCAACTAGTGACAATTGAATTCTTGATATCAGACATTTGCATTTTTACTAGTAACAATGTAATTATTGATATCAAAAATGATGATTTTTACTAGTAACAATGTAATTATTGATATTAAAAATGATATTTCTTCTAGAACAATGTAATAATTGATATCAAAAATGATATTTCTACTAGAACAATGTAATTATTGATATTAAAAGTGATATTTCTACTAGAACAATGTAATTATTGATATCAAAAATGATGATTTTTAGTAGTAAGAATTGTATTCTTGATGTGTGAAACTGGAATTTCAACTAGTAAGAAGTTATTTCTTGATATCAACAGTTGACTTTGAATGGCAGCCTATGGCGAGATTTCACTAGTAAAAATACAATTACAGATATCAAGAATGATAGTTTATACTAGTGGAAATCTAATTCCTGATATCACAAGTTCATATCCTGAAAATGAATAAAAGTCAAAACGGTTTGCCATACTTGCACCATAGATGCATGAGTGTGTGTAACTTGTGCTTGTGTTTGTGTGTGGCTGAAGACTCACTGGCGATGGCACAGATCATGGACAGCGCCGCGAAGGTTCCCGCGAGTCCTTGTCCGCTCATGATGGGTGTCGTGTAGGAAGCCGGTAAGAGGCCGGCCATTCCAAAGAGACTTCCCTGCAGGACGGCTCCGAACGCTGGGAACAACGCCACACACACACACGGCTTCAAATAAACCAAATCAAGAAAACATGACACAACATTTTCCACTGTTACAATCAACTACATTAAAGTTGAATGTTCCATTTGTTCCAATTTCTCAAATGTTCTCTGAATATTCTGAAAAGAGTAGGTGAACATCCAACTAAATGTTTCAGGTAAACCTGTTCCATGAATGATGTATAAATTATGTTTTTGTGTTCGCTTTTTGAGACAATTTTTAAACAATAAGATTAAACGTGTTGAGTTATATTACAATAATTAGTTTTCTGTCTATAAATGTATCAGATGTTCTTGTCTAATAAAACATGTAACATTTTAAAGTGTCTTTGGTGTTTCCATGGTTACAAAATAAAACCGGAACTCGAGGTAAACGTGGATATTACGCGATTGACACGCGACTCCCTCACACGTCTTTGGTTAAAATAGGAATTTTCCCATGATTTACAAATAGTTGGATACATTTGGGATATTGTAGGTACTCAACTGAACAAAATATATAACACTGACCCAGTGGTTTTTGGATATTTTACATATTGCAATTTTAATGGTGTTATTATATATTAATCATATTGTATTGCCAATGTGTGAACAGCTTATAACAAACTTTAAAAAAACGAGACTTGGCTGTCTATGTTTTTATGTGAAGACCTCGGGGCGTTTTTGCCGGGAAAATCAATGTGACGGTTACACCCGAGAGCGATCATGTGACACATGAAATGAACCAATGCCAATTTTACTCACATTGCCACATCTAATATACTTTATAATCAAACTATCATGTGATTTGAGTTACCTCATGTGTCGACATGATGCCGGTGAATCAGAGCTGGTTCAAACACATCGCTACGATCAGATGATTTTTCATCACCGACATTTTTGTCGTGTTTATTTTGTTATTTCAGAGGAAAGCGCGGCACATATATTTACATATTCCTCTAACCGTCGCTCTCCTCAGTGCGGACGGCGGTATTTACAGCTTCTTTTTACTTCTGAGAAACAAGAACTTCACCGTGAGTATGTCGGAACCTGGAATCACGTTCAGTCAATATTGTTACGTGTGCACGAATACGAGCAGGAAGTTATGGAAGCCCGTTCCCGCCACTGTTGAGAAAAAAAAATATTCCGTAAGTCATAATAATGAGAAACTTTCTCAAAATAATGACTTAGTATCTCATAATAATGACTTAACATCTTTAACTTAATAAAAAAAAATTTTTTTTATTTTTTTGTATTTTTTTTATTAAGTTAAAGATGCTAAGTCATTATTATGAGATACTAAGTCATTATTATGAGATGTTAAGTCATTATTATGAGATACTAAGTCATTATTATGAGATGTTAAGTCATTATTATGAGATACTAAGTCATTATAATGAGATACTAAGTCATTATTATGAGATACTAAGTCATTATTATGAGATGTTAAGTCATTATTATGAGATGTTAAGTCATTATTATGAGATACTAAGTCATTATTATGAGATACTAAGTCATTATTATGAGATGTTAAGTCATTATTATGAGATACTAAGTCATTATTATGAGATGTTAAGTCATTATTATGAGATGTTAAGTCATTATTATGAGATACTAAGTCATTATTATGAGATACTAAGTCATTATTTAGAGGCTAAGTCATTATTATGAGATACTAAGTCATTATTATGAGATACTAAGTCATTATTATGAGATGTTAAGTCATTATTATGAGATGTTAAGTCATTATTATGAGATGCTAAGTCATTATTATGAGATACTAAGTCATTATTTAGAGGCTAAGTCATTATTATGAGATACTAAGTCATTATTATGAGATACTAAGTCATTATTATGAGATACCAAGTCATTATTATGAGATGTTAAGTCATTATGAGATACTAAGTCATTATTATGAGATGTTAAGTCATTATTATGAGATACTAAGTCATTATTATGAGATACTAAGTCATTATTATGAGATGTTAAGTCATTATTATGAGATACTAACTCATTATTATGAAAAGGTTTCTCATTATTATGACTTACGGAATTTTTTTTTTCTCAACAGTTGCGGGAACGGGCTTCCATAGGAAGTCGCTGCTGCAATGAAGGACATATTTGAGAGAATATAATATTGTAATATCACTCTCAAATATGTTCTTCATGTAATATTAAAGGCACTATATGTAAAACTTGTTTTTAGCGACACCGGTGGCCGTTAAGTGAACTGCATCAGCATCACTGAACGTGATTCAAGGGTCCGACATACTCACGGTGAAGTTCTTGTTTCTTAGAAGTAAAAAAAAATTAAGTAACAAGTATTAGACTTTGGTGAACGAAAGACTTGATATTTACAGATTATGTTCTCAATCAAAATTAAATAACCAACAAATAAGTTCGTTCATGACGTTTGAATCGTTTGGAAGCCTCACAGTTGATGCAGATGATTTTAATCATGGTGATGACGAAGAACGGCAGCGGCTCCAGGTCTACTTTCACCAGGATGGCGGTCAGTAAAAACACCAGCAGAATGGCCGCCAGACTCCCAGCGATCCTGATCTTCTGAGGAATTCTGGATTGGAGAGATTGAATCATCCAGTTATTTAATCACCAAACTCATTTGAGAGTTGATTATTGAGTCTCACCTCTGGTGAAGGACCGAGTTGAGGCAGGTGAACACCAGCAGAGGAACCATAGCGCACAACGTCATCACGTTATTAAACTTGGCCTGTAAGACGCTCCGCGAGTCTTCCTCAGTCGCGTTGGCTGAGAAGTTCTCTTCATTTAAAGGGTCAGCGAGGCGACTGGTGAAATACTACAAGATAAACAGATGGAACAGAGATTCATATCGTCTGTTTTTGAGAGTGCAGTTATTGCTTTTGCTGCATTGCAACACTTTGTCAGCATTTTTGGTCGACTTGGCCAAAAACCAAACCACTTTACGTGTTCTTATCACGCGAAATAGTTGATGCAACATGCAAAGTTACCATGGTGGCTGTCATGAAGAAATTCCACGGCAGCAGCGTCCCCAACCCCAGCATGAAGAAGATCCACCACACGCCATTATATCTGTCGTGAGAACAGACGGAAGATTTCGCTGATTCAGATCTTCACGTCATTGCTTTGGTTTCTTGGGTTTTGAAACACCAGAGTGAAGTTCTTTGAAGAGATTAACTCTTTCCCTGCCAATGTGTGTGTGTGTTGCTAGACATTTTTGATCATTTTCATACAATTTGCATGATATTGAGCAGTTTGTCTTGGTTTTCAGAGTCAAACTCGCACTTCATTCTTGTTAGCTCGAGTTATAAAACGGCGAGATAAGCCAAAATCTGATGTTCAACTCACTTGTCTTTGGGCACCTGAGGGTCCATGTCTGTGAGATTCAAAATAATGGATTTTATTGTTCAAGCACCTGGAAAGAACATGGACATGTTCAGATAGATGACAAAAAAAGGTGAAGAAACTGGAAAAGCTGAGAAAGTGTTCAATGAAAAAATTAAAGCAACATCAGACCTATAAACAGTTCTGGGTAAATTACTTTATTTCACTAAAACATGCTTTAAAAAGTCATTTGTAACATATTTCATTAGATCACCAAAGTTCTGTAACTTAATCTAAATACTTTAGAATACATCAGAATGTTATTATGTAACACCAAAAAAGAGTTTTTATCTCACAATTCTCAGAATCGCATGATGTAAAGTTGAATTATATCAAATAAAATATACAGGATAATAAACACATACCAGATATTGTGCAAGAATATAAACAATAAACTTCTGTTTCATAACTTTCAGTCGTTGCTAACCAGTAAAAAACCTCCTATAACAAGAGTTTCACAATCACTATAAATAATTCCAATAAAAAAAGTGAAGTGAAATACTCACTGACACACAAATGCTGTAGTTACACCGACGATCACAACTGTATTATTGCTCTCTGCACAGCTGTGGGAGACTTTACTAACGCAAGATGAGTGGCATCGGCTTATCTGACTCCGCCCTCCTCATACATATGCAATGAACACTCTTATCTCAACGCCCAGACACACACACACACACACACACGAAACTCTGAAATGCTTCTGCAAAACAACACAAACCACTAAAATTTCCGCTGGGAAACTTCTCAACAGTGAAGCACAGGCTAGCTAGAACATAAATGTTCATATGACATAAAAAGTAAATACAGTTTTTATTATTATTATTTAATCATTATCTTATTATTATTTATATTAAAAGTACACTATGCACCTTTTTTAAATAAATTCATCATCAGTCCTTCTTCCAAAACGTGTTTTGTCTGATCCTGATGTGCCATTTTATAAGCGTTAATATTTTAGACCCGTCGGGACGGTTTACGCGGGAAATTTCCCATATGTCGCTCGCCCGTGCGTGTCGCGTCATATCCCTCTGGTGTGGGCGTGGTTTAGCCAGGTTATCGTCGCAACGCTGACATTCATTAAATCGCTAAATCTCGAACAGATGAGAGTCTGCTGACAAAAAAAGCGGAATCAACTCGGTTTTGTCGGAGATGAGGAGAACTGAGGGATTTCAAATGCTGTAAAAGCGACGCGATGATGGTGTTTTTATTACTCATCGGGTGAGTTCGGTGTTTTATTGAACAGATAAAGCCGTATGTAGCTCGAACAGAGTTCACTGTGAAGCTCATTTCATTATGGTTGCTGTAATTTATTTTCAATGAAGTACCATGTTTATTAACGGATAAAGCTACAAGGTCTTCATCTAGTCAGCTTTCTCTGTTTTATTTACAATTGGATATCTCTCTTTTTAGTTATGAAAATTTAGTGACCGAATCACAACCACAACAATGTTCTTCCGCAGAATGCGTGGGGTTTAGTTTTTTAACAGAGGGCCAAAAGTTACATGGTGTACCCTTAATATTTATATATATAATTTGTTTATTTATTTATAAAGCACTTATAATTGACTAAATTACCCAACTGGCTGTATTAAAGCTCACCCTAAAATTTAAATGTCGTTCCACATCTTCAGAACACAAATGAAGATATTTTTGATGAAATCCGAGAGGTTTAGCAATATAATCAACACTTTCAAGGTCCGGAAAGGAACTAAAGACTTTGTTAAAACGGTCGACGTGATGCAGTGGATCAACCTGAATGTGACGAAGAGACCAGAACAAAAATAACTTTATTCAACAATCTCTTCCGTGTCATTATCTCACTCCGGTGAAGCTTCCGTGTTTACGTCCGGCTCAGTATTGGCCGAAGCTGATCACGTGACCAGCACGACGCATGCGCAGGAGCCGGCCAATAATGAGTCGGCGTTCTGACAGGAACCAATGAGAATGACACCGAAGAGATTGTTGAGTAAAGTTATTTTTGTTCTGGTCTCTTCGTCACATTCAGGTTGATCCACTGCATCACGTCGACCGTTTTAACAAAGTCTTTAGTTCCTTTCCGGACCTTGAAAGTGTTGATTATATTGCTAAACCTCTCGGATTTCATCAAAAATATCTTCTTTTGTGTTCTGAAGATGTGGAACGACATGAGGGAGAGGATGAGAGATGACTTAAATTTTCATTTTTGTGTGAACGAACACTTTAACATGAAGTGGTTCTCATTGGCTTGTACCACTAAAACTTGTGACGTGCCGATGGATTGCATCACGTACCTCTGAAGATGTCGTGGATGTTTTCTTTATTTGTGCACGATTCGTGTCAGATGAAGTAAGTGCGACCATAAACCAAAAGAGTTGAGGAAGCTTTAATGCGGACGTTGTCCTGCCACTTATTGCTCATCCACTTCTCCACTGGAGTTTGTATCGTGTTCTGCTTACAGACTCTGGATATGAAAACTGTAAACCAGCATTTTAACTACACTAGGCCTCAAGAACGAAACCAAAGGGTTTGCATCTTAAAAATGCTGAAGCGGACGAAAGCGATCACAAGACGTGTGCGGATACAGGAAGTGTGCCGTTTCTCCACAGGTCACGATCATGAGTGAAGCTGGTGGAGTTCAGCTCAGTTCTCCAGCAGACGCGTTCGCACCGCCGCTGACCTTTCTGATGAGCCTGACCGCTTGTGCTGTACCAGGCGTTCAGTATCAGGGAGATAGAGGCTTCAGCAACCCAAATTCCTTCTCCTACAGGCGATATATTTTCACGTTGAGCGTGAGATACGACCTGGACTGCTGATGTTACCACAGCTGTTTTTGGCCTACAGCACATCGCATAAGTTATGTGTGATGGAAACAATCCAATCAAAGAATGATTTCCCCCACAGAAAATTTTTGCAGATAAGAGCTGAAAGATATACAGCTTGGCAAAATCATCCGTGGAAAACGAGTAAATTGCAGCAAGCGGCGCCGCCACACCCTTTCATGAATGGAGGGGGGTGAAAAAGTGTATATGTATTATATATATATATATATATACAGCTCTGGAAAAAATTAAGAGACCACTGCAAAATTATCAGTTTCTCTGGGTTTACTATTTATAGGTATTTGTTTGGGTAAAATTAACATTTTTGTTTTATTCTATAAACTACTGACATTTTTACCAAATTCCAAATAAAAATATTGTAATTTAGAGCATTTATTTGCCAAAAGCAACAACTGGTCAAAATAACAAAAAATATGCAGTGGTCTCTTAATTTTTTCCAGAGCTAATATATATATATATATATATATATATATATATATATAATATATTTTTTTAAATATATATATATATATATATATATATATATATATATATATATATATATATACATATATTTTTTAAATATATATTTAAAAAAAAAAAAAAAAAAAATATATATATATATATATATATATAAATACAAATGTATACATGAAAATACTCTAATATTCATTGAATATAACAAAAAATATTATAAAAAATTATATTTTTTTGCTTAAAAGAATTATTAAAAAAATATTATATATATAAATTATTACATTATTAATTTGAGGCACTCATCATTATTATTATTATTTATTATTTAAGATTTAATATTGTTTTTTCAGCTGCAATGGGTGAAGGATCGTTACATAAAAATGATTAAATAAAGATAAATTATGAATATCATATTTATGAAACTACAATAACCTATTGAGACTATAAATCCCATCTGTCGTCACAGTGAATGTCGTTGTTTTTTGTCACTCAAATTAATGAAAGAAAACTCATCAATGATTCTTCACCGATAATCAAAGGTAAAATTAGAATTATTTTCTGTTTTTTGCAGGATTTGTTACAGTGATTAAACTCCTGTCCAACTATGATCGTTTTATCTTTGATTGAATTTAACTTTAGGCAGTTCAGACGGTTGTGTGTTGGATCTCAGCTGGATGAGTTGATGTTGCGCAGCCCTCTAGTGGCCGAACAGGCACAGAAATACACTCACATGAGGGTTTAAACACAGAAACTCTGCAACATCGACACTATTATTGGAATTGAATCAACTGAAGAACATTAATACTGTTTTCTGTTTCTTTAGATGTCTTGTATGAAGCATGAGCTCATATACATAAATGTACCTTTTTGGTTATCATAGTTTTTTTACTTCTAATCATTTGATAGGGATAAGTTACTTAACATATCTCATAATGCATATTTTAATTGGTCCTATCCCTAAATTAGGCGCGTTTACGACATTATTTGAAAGGGTGCCGCTTTAAGCTCAGTCAGGATAATCCGTGTCTTTGTCAGGTTTTTTAGTAATGCAATTTAGTTAGAGAATTAAAGTGTACGTTTACCCAAAAATGAAATTTCTGTCTGTCTTCGTTCATCTTCAGAACACAAATGAAGATATTTTTGATGAAATCCGACGGTTCAGTGAGTCTCTATTGATAATGAACACTTTCAATGTCCAGAAAGATACTAAAACATATTTAAAACAGGTCATGTGACTACAGTGGTTCAACCTTAATGTTATAAAGTGACGAGAATACTTTTTGTGCGCCAAAAAAACGACTTTATTCAACAATATCTAGTGATGGACGATTTCAAAACACTGATTCATGAAGCTTTACGAATCTTTTGATTCAAATCAGTGGTTCGGAGCGCGTATCAAACAGCCCCCCAGTGGTGAACTATTGAAATTTCGAAACACTAATGACGTAACGAAGCCTCGTTTACTGAAATCACGTGACTTTGGCGCTCTGAACCAGAGATTCAAAACAAAAGCTTCATGAATCAGTGTTTTGAAATCGTCCATCACTAGATTTTGTTGAAAAAAGTCGTTATTTTGTTTTTTTGCTGCACAAAAATTTGCTTTATAACATTAAGGTTGATCCACTGTAGTCACATGACCTGTTTTAAATATGTTTTAGTGTCTTTCTGGACATTGAAAGTGTTCATTATCAATAGAGACTCACTGAACCATCGGATTTCATCAAAAATATCTTCATTTGTGTTCTGAAGATGAACGAAGATCTTACGGGTGTAGAACGGCATGACAGAAATTTCATTTTTGGGTGAACTAACACTTTAATATTCTTCTTCAGAGCTCAACAATGTGTAGTTTATTTATTTTTTTTGAGTTTTTACAACTTTGAGTGACTTTACGATCAACAAACAAGCTACACTGAGTTAGAACAACTTAATAATTTGAAGCACAAACACACATTTTTAAGTTGACCACTAAAAAAGTTGCTGCAACTCCCAAAGTTGTGTCCCTGGAACTGATTAATCTCATCTATTTCAGCGCTATCACAGCACATGCTAACATAACGTATTTAACTTGTATAATTAATGAACGAGTGTGATATTACTCATTAGCGCAGTCATTGTTTATAGCGTTTACCGTCATGTATCTACTCTACAACACAATGGAAACCACAAAAAATGTCAAAAATAACGGCATTAAATACTAGCGAGTCTTTCCCTTCTCTAAAAATCAAATAAATTAACACTTAATTTCAACATTTATTCTCCTTTGGAACCAGAAACCCACTAATTTCTGAAGTTATCAAGACAATTTGAGTTTAAATGAGACGATATTAGGTAATGCTTAACATTATTATGTCAACAGAAATCTACAAAATAATGTTTGCAACTTTTATTTATTTACGTTGTAACAGGAATGACATTTTTAGGGTGGATGTTTGTTCAAATCTCTGACCCTAAGAACGAGTAACAGTAATCTACATCTTACCAAACTCCACTAATAAACTTTTAAAGCCGTGAAGATACGCAGTAAACGACTGACCGCGGTGACCTTTACTATTCATAACCCTGAACACACGATTATTAAAATCCTCCACCCGAAAACAGCCTTTCGGTTTCTCTCGTGTATCTGGATACACTGCAAGATGCGACATGTTTCTCGACACAGCTGGTGTGTTTCTCAAACTGATCCTGGGTCAGAGGAAACAGATCTCAGTGATTTCTCACTCTTTCTAAACTTGAATGACACGCGTCGTTTACACTCATTCTGCGGGAAGACAATGAAGCCGTGAACTGATACACCAGTCCAAACAGAACTGACAGTGGGTTTGTTGAGTGAGGTTGAGTTCAGGACGCGTGTGACTGTAAGATAGCGGATCCTCGGTCTGTTTTGCGCTGTTGTTTCAGAGTAACGGTGTGTAAACACACTCACAGATAACCCTGACCGCTCTTCAGCTGTGGATCTCAGTGTTGATGGCTGATTTCCTGAACTGCTAATGGTTTTCCAGCGGTCAGTCTGTTTATTTGATCAGTCGGGCTGACTGATACACTATTCTATCAGCACATAAAAATGGTCCTTTTTTATTAGTAAAACGGCTACAAAAGATGTTGGTCATGCTTTTACAGAATAAAGATGTTTTTTTACTCATGACAGATTTGATATTCATGGAAACTTGGAAAAGAGGCGTTGAAAAAGGACAAACCCAGAGATTGGGTTGTTTTAACCCAGCAGTTGGGTTAAATGTTTGAGCAGTTTTATTGAACCCAACTATTGTTTGTAAAATACTCCATGGCTGACTTAAAATGAACCCAAATTCATGAATCATTATTAGTTTGACTTCTAAGTGTTCATTTACAACATACTTTGGGTTCATTTTAAGAAATACAATAATTTTTAAACAAATAGTCGAGTTAAGTAAAGTTACCCAGCAGGTTGGGCAAACATTTAACCCAACTGCTGGGTTAGAACAGCTCAATCACAGATCTAGAACAACCCAATCGCAGATTTAGAACGACCCAATTGCTGGGTTAGAACGACCCAATCACAGATCTAGAACAACCCAACTGCTGGGTTAGAACAGCCCAATCACAGATCTAGAACAGCCCAATCGCAGATTTAGAACGACCCAATTGCTGGGTTAGAACAGCCCAATCGCAGATTTAGAACGACCCAATCGCTGGGTTAGAACAGCCCAATCGCAGATTTAGAACTACCCAATTGCTGGGTTAGAACGACCCAATCACAGATCTAGAACTACCCAATTGCTGGGTTAGAACAGCCCAATCGCAGATTTAGAACGACCCAATCGCTGGGTTAGAACAGCCCAATCGCAGATTTAGAACTACCCAATTGCTGGGTTAGAACAGCCCAATCGCAGATTTAGAACGACCCAATCGCTGGGTTAGAACAGCCCAATCGCAGATTTAGAACTACCCAATTGCTGGGTTAGAACAGCCCAATCGCAGATTTAGAACTACCCAATTGCTGGGTTAGAACAGCCCAATCACAGATCTAGAACTACCCAATCGCAGATTTAGAACTACCCAATTGCTGGGTTAGAACAACCCAATTGCTGGGTTAGAACGACCCAATCACAGATCTAGAACAACCCAATTGCTGGGTTAGAACAGCCCAATCGCAGATTTAGAACTACCCAATCGCAGATTTAGAACGACCCAATTGCTGGGTTAGAACGACCCAATTGCTGGGTTAGAACGACCCAATCACAGATCTAGAACAACCCAATTGCTGGGTTAGAACAGCCCAATCACAGATCTAGAACAACCCAATCGCAGATTTAGAACTACCCAATTGCTGGGTTAGAACGACCCAATCACAGATCTAGAACTACCCAATTGCTGGGTTAGAACAGCCCAATCGCAGATTTAGAACGACCCAATTGCTGGGTTAGAACAGCCCAATCGCAGATTTAGAACGACCCAATCGCTGGGTTAGAACAGCCCAATCGCAGATTTAGAACTACCCAATTGCTGGGTTAGAACGACCCAATCACAGATCTAGAACTACCCAATTGCTGGGTTAGAACAGCCCAATCGCAGATTTAGAACGACCCAATCGCTGGGTTAGAACAGCCCAATCACAGATTTAGAACTACCCAATTGCTGGGTTAGAACAGCCCAATCGCAGATTTAGAACGACCCAATCGCTGGGTTAGAACAGCCCAATCGCAGATTTAGAACTACCCAATTGCTGGGTTAGAACAGCCCAATCACAGATCTAGAACTACCCAATCGCAGATTTAGAACTACCCAATTGCTGGGTTAGAACTACCCAATTGCTGGGTTAGAACAACCCAATTGCTGGGTTAGAACGACCCAATCACAGATCTAGAACAACCCAATTGCTGGGTTAGAACAGCCCAATCGCAGATTTAGAACTACCCAATCGCTGGGTTAGAACAGCCCAATCGCAGCTCTAGAACTACCCAATTGCTGGGTTAGAACAGCCCAATCGCAGATCTAGAACTACCCAATCGCTGGGTTAGAACAGCCCAATCACAGATCTAGAACAACCCAATTGCTGGGTTAGAACAGCCCAATCGCAGATCTAGAACTACCCAATCGCTGGGTTAGAACAGCCCAATCGCAGCTCTAGAACTACCCAATTGCTGGGTTAGAACAGCCCAATCGCAGCTCTAGAACTACCCAATTGCTGGGTTAGAACAGCCCAATCGCAGATCTAGAACTACCCAATCGCTGGGTTAGAACAGCCCAATCGCAGATTTAGAACGACCCAATTGCTGGGTTAGAACAGCCCAATCGCAGATTTAGAACGACCCAATTGCTGGGTTAGAACAGCCCAATCGCAGATTTAGAACTACCCAATCGCTGGGTTAGAACAGCCCAATCGCAGATTTAGAACTACCCAATTGCTGGGTTAGAACAGCCCAATCGCAGATTTAGAACTACCCAATCGCTGGGTTAGAACAGCCCAATCGCAGATTTAGAACGACCCAATCGCTGGGTTAGAACAGCCCAATCGCAGATTTAGAACGACCCAATCGCTGGGTTCGAACAGCCCAATCGCAGATTTAGAACGACCCAATCGCTGGGTTAGAACAGCCCAATCGCAGATTTAGAACGACCCAATCGCTGGGTTAGAACAGCCCAATCGCAGATTTAGAACGACCCAATCGCTGGGTTAGAACAGCCCAATCGCAGATTTAGAACGACCCAATCGCTGGGTTAGAACGACCCAATCGCAGATTTAGAACGACCCAATTGCTGGGTTAGAACGACCCAATCGGTTTGTCCATTTTCAACCCAACTTGGGTTGTTTTTAACCCAGCGTTTTTAGTGTGTTTTTTCTGGCACAAAATAAAAAGACTTTTTTTGAGTTCTAATTTATATTGCAAGAAACAAAGTCAGAATTGTGAGATAAAAAGACCTTTAGCTGCCATCGATATTAGGATGAACCTGATGAAATATATCCAGGTCATATCTGACCCTAAACTCAACAGAAATTCACAAAATAAAGCCTTTTATGGTTATTTTGAAGTTATTCGCATGACAATTAAGATTTGTTTTTCCTGAGAATTGGTGGAGGATAGTTTAATTTTAACTTTTTAATGCAAAAATGATTTTTTTTTTTGGTTCATATTTTACAGTGCTTTTCACAATCCTCAAAACCGCTTGAGATAATATCAGATTCATCTTTTGATTTCAGAGTCAGATATGATTTGAGTTGAGATTTCAGACGCAAGGTTTTGTGTGATGAAGTATTTCTGCTTTCACACAAACAGGACAGAAGTTGGTGAAACACAGAATCTGAATCTTACCTCTCCTGAACTGTTTCAGAGCTCTTCAGATTCACCGATCCTTCGATCTTCACACACCAACAGTGAAGTTTCCAGCCGTCTGCTCTCGCTAAAGCGCTCTTCACATGCCTTCTTCTGTCACGCCAATGTGAAATTTTTGCTGCTGTCTTAAAGAAACATCTGAGCGACACACACACACACACACACCAGCGGTCTGTGTGACTGCAGTGAACAGATTTAACTACAGTCAAATCTCTATTTACTAAAACATCCGCCTGTAACGACGTCTCAAACGACACATTAAAATCACACTGAGCCAAAGGAAGGATTTCACTCAAAAAACAAACAAATCAATAAGTTTCAGCGAGCGCTTTCTGCCCCGACGCAGCGCTGAGCGTTTAGAGAATCATTAACGGCCCATAAACGCTGATTATCAGTCGTATTGATTAATCATTTATGCAAAATTAATTAGACGTTCATTCAGTCAGTGGAATATCATGATGAAATCTCTCCATTTGAACAACAGCAATATTACAAAATTATAAAGCCGTTTTTTCCTCCTCGTTTTATTGCTCGTCACACAAAATTAATATTTTTAAGAATCTGTCACTTCACATTAGATGTATTTCAGTCAGTCGACATTTGATCAGTTTAACTCTTTGACGTCCGTGTGTTTTTACGTCAAGAAAATCAGTCGAATATTGTTATTTCACTGGATATCAGATGTGTAAATATATATTAAAATTATTAAAATGAGTCATCAACCCACTGAATACTGTTCCTTAAACTCTCAAAACATAAAACACACACTAATGTTCAGAGAATCGGCCCTACCTGCGACGGCTGAGCGTGTGTTTGAACAGCAGAAGTTCAAAGACCGTCGGGGCTCTTATCTGAAGGAATGCTCTCGATGAATGAGCGCTGACCAGTCATCAGCCTAATCTCTGCAGGGTCAAAGGTCAGTGTGAGCTGAGAGGATGTCTGTTTCGTCCGCGGTTTAAATCTCCCAATTGACCCTTCGCGAACAGTTTGATTGACAGGCGATCTGACCAATCATAACCCTGAATCGGCCATTTTCTCCGAAAAAAGTTAGTAGATTAACCCTTGTGCATCGTTCAAATTCACGACCCTTTCGTTATGTTCTGAAAACAGCCACTACTTTTAACTGCTTTAAAAATGTATCAGATAAATATTTTTTTTCAAATTTTTTTGCTTAAATCTATTAATTAACCTCAGTCCTGATCAAAACTACTAAATGTTTAAAAAAAAAATCAGGATTTTAACTCTTTAATTGCCAAATTCATAAATGATGTCACTGATTTGGGAAAAAAAAAAAACACACAAAATGACTTATTTTTGTGTAAATTAATATATTATATTATGTGGTTATAATGGAAGTCAATGGGGCAAAAACAGCCACGAACAGTAAATGAGGGAGAAAAAAATTAAATCTGATGCTGCACAAAAACTAACAATGCATCAAAGCCAATGTTCTTTCTAATATTTGACCAAGTCACCAAGACTGTGATAAAAGGTAAAAATCCAGTCCACAATCACATTTTTTTTATTGAAAATAAGTCATTTTGTGTGTGTTTTCCCCCCAAATCAGTGACATCATTTATGAATTTGGCAATTAAAGAGTTAAAATCCTGATTTTTTTTTTTTAAACATTTAGCAGTTTGATCAGGACTGAGGTTGATTCATAGATTCAAAAGTTGAAAAAAATATTTATCTGATACATAACGAAAGGGTCGTGAATTTGCCCACAGAGTACTGTTGAGTTTTTGAACATTTTCAAAGCATTTTCCCAAAATATGTGTCAAAATAAGATTTGTCACCAAAAATCATTCCATTTGCTGAAACACGGAGAAAGTTACGGCCAAATTAAGACTCAAAAATTCCCCATAGTGGATGAAAACATCCCGAACAGCACAGAAGGGTTAAAGATTCATTGAAGGTTTGTGAGGTTGTGGCGAACTTTCATCTTTTAGTGATTATAAAGGAAGCATTTTGCCATGTCCAATCTCTGCTTTTATGTTTCTGAATGTTGTTGATACTTTAATAACAAATATTGGGTCAAATCAACCATTTTTTTGATTTTGTTAATATTTTTTTATGTTGAGAGACACACAGAAATACTGAAATTTACTGAGCAATCCACTATTTTATAGAGGATCTTATTTTCACCTGATCTGGAGCCAAATTACAGGAGAGTAAAAATAACTTTAGAAAGAAAAGCATCATTATATTTTATTTTTACAGAGATTGGTAGATCTGTTAGTAAAATGTCAGCTTTATCAATCTTTATTTCATTACATGTCAACAGTGACCGTTCAGAAATGGGAAAAAGCACTTTTTGTTGTCATGCCTTTAAGTAATAAAGATTTATTAGTAAGCTTTCAGATTCTGGTTCTTCATCTTCATGTTAAAGGCTCTTGATGGTTCAGTCCCAGAGATTTGGAGATCTCAATGCGGCTCCGTCAGTAAATTGGTAAGTTATACATATAGTTATATATAATTTTCAGTGGTCCAAATGTTGGTCTCTTTGCACACAGCTGACACTTTTTTATTTTAAAGAGGAATATCTGAAGAACAAATAATGCTGGAGCTAGAAATGTATCTCGTGTTTTTATATCATCTCTGTTGTCGCGTACCGTCTTTCGCCTTTGCCTATTTTCGCTTTTATAAGGACATTTTGTAACGCAGCGTCGTTCTGTAAGCCCCTCCCACTCCTCTATGATGCGTGAAGTGTCCATCATCCCACACTTGCTTTTTTCGGTTCATTAACGGCATCATTCGGATATTTTAAGTGCACTTTTTCCTTTAGGAATTTACTAATGCTCCCACTAATACTACAAAACGCCATAGTGCAGAAGTACACAAATTGTGAAAAAGTTTGCATTTTTAAGTTTCTGCAAATAGGATGCATACTGGAAAAGGTGCCTACTATGCAGACGACAGTATGCACACTAGTGTGGAATGATGCTCTTCCAAAAACAGACGTAGATATTTGGTGATTTGTTGCCCTCTGCTGGTCATGGCTGAATAATAAAGCTTAGGGTATAAAGCAGGGTTAGTATAGTTAAATGGTTAGTTCACCCAAATATGAATATTTATTTTTTTTCTCACTATGTGAGTCATTTTGGCTTTTCAGCTGTTTGGTTAATCATATTCTTCAAAACATCTTCTTTTGTGTTCAGAAGACGAAAGGAACTCATAATTTTTTTTATGAGTTCAACTAAAACTGAAACCATTAAAAAAATTTTTTTATTAGTTTAAAATAAAATAAACGTTAACTGAAATAAAACGAGACTGAATAAAATATAATATAAATGTAGAATGATGAAAACATACAGCAAAATTATTAACTTTAACTGAAATTAAACTCATGCAAAATATGAATAATAACAATATTAGTATCTAAATTATATAAAAATAAGTATAAATAATAATAATAAAGTATAAAGTCAAATGGCTTGAAAAAATGCCCATGTTTGAACTATTTAAAATGGACATAAAATGTTTTTGTAAACAACATCTAAAAGTGAAAACTTGAAAGCGTACACAGTTTCTTTCTTTCTGTAAATGGTACACAACGCTGTATTCTGATCCCAGGCCAGTAGATGGCGATGTCACTGTGTAAAGAAACACTACGCTCCATTTTTACACTTTGAAACCAGTTTTTCAGGTCCAAAACGCTGTTGTTGTGTAAAGGAACGGCCAAAACATTTAAAAAGTTTTCTGTTTTTAGTTGAAAACGGTGTCGTCTGGACCTAGATAAATGGCTTTAGGCTACATTTACGTGACAATGATGTACTAAAATGTAGTTTTTCGCATATAGACGACAATGTTGTCGAAATGATCCCGTTCGCTGCATTCTGCTGTCAGGCCAGTAGATGGCGATGTCACTTAGTAAAGTAACACGACGCGCCTATAGACTGAACACGTAACGCATGATGTCACCGTTTCACAAATTTACAATTTTTTAATAGAGACGATAAAGCTATCGTTTGCAAAAATGCGCACTTTGAAACCGGTTTCAGGCCCCAAAACGCCGCTGTCGTGTAAATTAATGATTTAATTATAAATTTTCACTATTATGCAGCTGAACATGGATAAAAGGATTTAGGGTATATTTACTCAACAGCGATGTACTAAAAATGGAAAAGCTTTTCCTTTGAAGTTTTCGCATATAGACGACAATGTTGTCGATGATCCCGTTCGCTGCATTCTGCTGTCAGGCCAGTAGATGGCGACGTCATTTAGTAAAGTAACACTACGCGTCTATAGACTGAACACATAACGCATGACGTCACCATTTCACAAATTTACATTTTTTTTACTTTACATAGAGACGATAAAGCTATCGTTTGCAAAAACGCACACTTTGAAACCAGTTTCGGGCCCAAAACGCCGCTGTCATGTAAATTAACGATTATCGATTTAATTATAAATTTTCACTATTATGCAGCTGAACATGGATAAAAGGATTTAGGGTATATTTACTCAACAACAATGTACTAAAAACGAAAAAGTTTTTCCTTTAAATTTTTCGCATATAGATGACAAAGTTGTCAAAACAATCCCGTTCGCTGCATTCTGCTGCCAGGCCAGTAGATGGCGACGTCATTTAGTAAAGTAACACTACGCGTCTATAGACTGAACGCGTAACACATGACGTCACCGTTTCACAAATTTACAATTTTTTTTACTTTACATAGAAATGATGAAGGTATTTGAAACAAAAAACGCTGTTGTCAACGACCAAAACGTTTAAAAAGTTTTGAGTTTTTAGTTGAAAACGGTGTAAACGGCCCCTCAAAGAATCACATCCAACAGAGAACAAAGGAACGACACTGGCAGACAAAACTGTTTTTACAAACATGATCATTTTTATTGGTTTGATTTCAGTTATCAAGAATGAGTGCAGTCAAAATAGATTTCTATAGACATAACAGCATTACTCCAGACGCGTGGTTCACTCGAGGACACGACAGTCCTGCTGGGTTCAGTCTGTGTTGTGTTTAGTGCCGTTAATTCAATCTCAGCCCGTAATAGATTGTGTAAGCTTGAATATATATAATGATGGCGAAGTCTTGAAGCTGTGCCGTCCGCGTCACCTACAGAAAACAACCGCATTTTATTCCATTTGACAGTTTTCATGTGTGATTAGGCTCTTAATTCAACTCTGATCTGTGACACCTGATGAGTGCACTTACATGGTGAAGAGCACAGGCAGCGTTTGAGCACGAGCGCATCACCTAAACCAGAGACCATAAGAGATCAGAAACTTTCTAGAATGAAAAACATGCATTTAGAGCGGAAAAAGGTTGCTTGTCGTCTCTGTGTGTTTTATCGCACTATTACTAGTGAACAGGGCTGGGTGGGTTACTTTTACAACGTATTTCACTACAGATTACAAAATACATGCTTGAAAAAGTCATTTGTAACGTATTTCGTTACATTACTCAAGTTTAGTAACTTAATCTAAATACTTTAGAATACTTTGGAATACTAATAAGTGTGGAACAAACACAAAAAAGGTCATTGTGAGTTTTTATCTCACAATTCTGACTTTTTCCATCAGAATTGAGTGATATAAAGTTGCAATTGTGAGTTATAAAGTCAGAATTATGAGATATAAACTCTCAATATTGAGAAAAGTCAGAATTATGAGATATAAACTCGCAATATTGAGAAAAGTCAGAATTATGAGATATAAACTCGCAATATTGAGAAAAGTCAGAATTATGAGATATAAACTCGCAATATTGAGAAAAGTCAGAATTATGAGATATAAACTCGCAATATTGAGAAAAGTCAGAATTATGAGATATAAACTCGCAATATTGAGAAAAGTCAGAATTATGAGATATAAACTCGCAATATTGAGAAAAGTCAGAATTATGAGATATAAACTCGCAATATTGAGAAAAGTCAGAATTATGAGATATAAACTCGCAATATTGAGAAAAGTCAGAATTATGAGATATAAACTCACAATATTGAGAAAAGTCAGAATTATGAGATATAAACTCACAATATTGAGAAAAGTCAGAATTATGAGATATAAACTCGCAATATTGAGAAAAGTCAGAATTATGAGATATAAACTCGCAATATTGAGAAAAGTCAGAATTATGAGATATAAACTCGCAATATTGAGAAAAGTCAGAATTATGAGATATAAACTCGCAATATTGAGAAAAGTCAGAATTATGAGATATAAACTCGCAATATTGAGAAAAGTCAGAATTATGAGATATAAACTCGCAATATTGAGAAAAGTCAGAATTATGAGATATAAACTCGCAATATTGAGAAAAGTCAGAATTATGAGATATAAACTCGCAATATTGAGAAAAGTCAGAATTATGAGATATAAACTCGCAATATTGAGAAAAGTCAGAATTATGAGATATAAACTCATACTAAATTCACAATTGCAAGAAAAAAAGTCAGTATTGCAAGTTTATATCTCCCAATTCTGACTTTATAACTTGAAATTGTGAGTTTAAATCTCTCAATTGTGAGAAAAAGTTGCAGTGACGAGTGAATTATACAATGACTCACAAAACATGAAAACAGTCGTGGATCATCAGGTCATGACAGGACAGTTCAGTGACAGTTGGGCAATTTTTTATATAAATTCAGTCATTTTGTCTTGTTCAGGACAGAACTAAATAAAAATAACAACATTTTTATGATCCTCTTAAAAGTATTAAAATGTTGATGAAACTTAACTCCACTTTTTCAGACGGTCAGAGTCAGAGAATCACCAATCGCTGTTTAAATGACATTAAAACTCAAAGTAATCACTTTGGTAATCTAAAACACTTTTCAGATGTAACTGTAATCTGATTACCACCCATTTAAAATGAAATACAGTGACTCAAATTTAGTATTTTAAATACGTAACTAAGTTCCTGCTAGTGACTCTTGCCTCCTTTTTGAGTCGTACCTCCTTTTCCCGGCCAGGACTGAGTTGAGGTATTTCTTGGCCGCCATCTGTTTGCGGTAGCGGCTGTAGTTGTCGGTGAAGACGGCGTCTGAGTGACGTTTCACAGGCATCTGCTCCACGTCCAGCTCGTCGCTGCTGCGGACAGACGGGAAAATCATTATCAAGAATCGCTGATGCCACGTTATCTGGTGATGTTCAGCACATTCGTCCAGTTTTACCCGACTCTCTTTGCCAGTAAAGACTCCAGGTATTCTTTAGCGGACAGTTGTCCGAGCAGTTTGCTGTATCCGCTCGTGAACAGCCCGTCAGCGTGTCTGGATGGTCTACAGATATAAAAGAAATAAAACATTTTTTATTGGATTGCGAGATGGTCTTTCTCGTAAACTCAAAGTTGTTTGTTTCCACGAAAGCTCATCATCACATTTACAGCTTGAGTCTTTCCTCTGAAAATGGATCTGGGATGTTTTACGAGCGAGTAAATGAAGCCGTACCTCTCCATGTTGTTTGCGAGTTCATACAGGAGTTTATACGCCTCCAGATCCTGGTCTCTCGTCCAGTCGTCCGATCCGTCTTCAGACAGAGAGCCTGGTCTGGAAACGATCAAGATGCAAAATTGAAATGATGTACTTTTATGTGAAGAAAATAAGATGGAACTGATCATTGCAGTGATTTTTATGTGTTTGTAGTGAATGTGTGTATATGAAATATATATATGTGTGTGTGAATGCATGTTCACGTACATATGCATTTCATATATGTATTAAACTTTTGCATAATTGTTTATTATATAATTTATGAATGACTCTTATTCAAATTCAAAAGAAAGTAAAAAATAATGAATTTAGTTTTTTTTTAATGTAGCCAATATTATATTATAATTTTATTGTACAATAAATTGTTTTATTTATTTTATTTATAATTTTCATGCCAACCCATGATGGTAATATATTAATTTAATTTTTCAATTAATTTGAAACCTTTTATTAAGATATATTTAAATAATATCTTATATATCGGATAAGCGGTAGAAAATGAATGAATGAATGAATGAATATTTAAATAAATAATATATATTGATATATATTATTATTTATATATTAATATAAATAAATATTAAAATATTTATATAATTTCATTCAAATTAAATCTCATATCATTATTAGTTGTGACTTTTTTATGCCTATTTTTATTAATTTTAATTAGCATATATTTACAATTTACATATATGTATATATTTTATATTATATTATATAAAATATATAATTAATATAAATTAATTCAAATGAAACCTATCCTTATGGGATAGATATAGATATATATATATATATATATATATATATATATATATATATATAATATGTCTGTGTGTATGTATGTATGTATAAAATATTATAGATTTGTATAAAAATATGCATATATAATTGTTAATATATGCCAATTCAGTTACTATAATGCAAATTTTGAATATATTATTATATATATATATATATATATATATATATATATATATATATATATATATATTCATTTATAATTGATATAATTATAATATTATATATTGAATTATTGGCATGAAAATATTGTCACAATGATACTAAAATGGGTTTCATTTGAATTGCATATTTAAAACAATTGAGTAATTATTGATTTTTTTTTTTCCCCATATATTCTGCTGTGAAATTAATTCAATTTAATTTATAATACAATATAATAAAAACACCATACATTAATCTTAATAAAAAAAAAAATCTATAACATATTTTTGTATGTATGGATTCAGAGCGGCGGACGAATGTTTCCTGTGTCACCTGATGTCCGGATACGCAGAGATGGCCGGCAGCGCGAGAGTCCGGCAGCAGAAGACCGCGCAGACGGTCATCAGGAGGAGCGTGTGACAGCTGCTCAGTGAACTCATGACTTCTGCTGATCCTCAGGTCAGAACAAACACCTGCATTACATCTCTATCCTCTCTTCATATCACTTCATTTCTTCAATATGAGCTTCTTTAGTGTTCGTTTGTCCCTCAATATTAAGATTTTAAATTAAAAATTGTACAAACAAACATGCATCTAGATGCCATTTTAAGCATTTTCATTTTAATTATCAACAAATGCATTCAAACCAATGGTGCATATTTGACCCAAACAGTGTAAAAAACAGCAAAAGTAATAAGATTGAAGTACCTCACAGTCAGGATGTTTGTCCGGTTGGGTGTGTCTGAACTCGGTCCACCTGTACGGATGAAGAATAGCGTCCTCGGCTCTGTCTGTCTCTCTGTCTCCTGACCGCTGGCTTTTATACACCTGATTATTCACTTTCCTGAAGATCCCTCCGCGTCTGTCCTGCGTCACGCCGGTCCCGCTGGGATACACCCAAATGGATTGTGATCTGGCGGCCAAACATAAATTGGGTTTCTCGGAAAGATGCGTTATTGCTGACTCATTTTTTTTTATTTATTTTTTTTGTAAACGACATTCACATTTTGGCGATTTACTGCGACGTCCAATATTTGACATGGTTGCCTTTTGGAAGTCAGATGCTCATGTTTCAGAGGTCAGGACGGGTTAAGACGGTCTAATTGGGCGTCTTCATTAGATTGTGAAAGGTATGACGGGATGTGTGTTGTGTCAGAGTCATTATAGAAGCATCGGTCAATCGTATTACAGAATTCTGCAGGTCTGCTAATCTAATATTACTGCACAATATTTCTCCACCCACACTGTATTCAGGTCAGTGGACGGTACAACAGGTCAGCTCGGGTCGAAATATTACATCTTAACATAAATATAGAACCAAAATGTGCACAGTTCTATAAAAACATAATTGATCGCATTAATAAATGCATTGATTTTTGTGCTTGCGCCCATGCAAAGTCTGTTGCTAGGGTGTTGCTATGGTGTACCAAGCTTTATAGTGCGTTTATGTGGTCGCCAAATCAAATTCTGGTCTGTATTTACCGGACAGCTGAATACATTCATGCTGATTTAATTACAATAATGCATATTTTGAATAAAAATTCTCATGAAAATAATGCAAGATGAACCCATAATGATCATAAAATTTGGCAACATTTTTTATATATTTTTTTGTATAAATATTTCAAAATTTCAAATAATTTATTATTTATCCATGTGATTTTCGGGTTAAATTGTTTTGATTTAATTTACAATAAAATATTTTACATGAATAATTTAATTAAAAAATCTGTAATATATTTTTGTTAACTAAATAGTGAAAATAATTAGTTTTCATTTATAATATAATATTCTGAAAATTCTATTAATCTACATATGGAACCATAAAACGATAATTGTATAATTAATTACATTAGTAAATACATTGATTTTTACGCTTGCCCAAGCCAAGCCTGTTGCCAGGGTGTTGCTATGCAGTTGCTATGGTGTTCCAAGTGTTTATAGTGCGATGCTAGGGTGTTCTGCCATGAAGTTTGATTTAAAAAAAAAAAAAACATTAGAATAAAAATTGTCATGAAAATAATGTCGCAATGCAAGATGAACCCACAATGTCATAAAATAGGTTTCATTTTAATTAAATAATTATATTTCGAATATTTTATTATTTATCCACGTGATTTTGGGGTGAAATTATGAGTTTTTGAAGCTAATAACTAAATTATGAAAGTAATTTGGCTTCATTTATAATATATAATACTAATAATACACATTAATCTGAATCAAACGTTTTTTTTGTTTACTAAATTATTATAGATAATACCTGTACATTAATTGTGTTTTATGGAGTTTAACAAAATGCATATGCACGGTTCTATAAAACGATAATTGTATAATTGGTTACATAAATAAATGCGTTGATTTTTTGTGATTACTCAAGCAAAGCCTGTTGCCAGGGTGTTGCTATGCAGTTGTTATGGTGTACCAAGTGTTTATAGTGCGTTGCTATGTGGTTTATATGCCTTTCCAAGTGTTTATAGTCCGTTGCTATGGTGTTCCAAGTGTTTATAGTGCGTTGCTATGTGGTTGCTACGGTGTTCCAAGTGTTTATAGTGTGTTGCTATGTGGTTGCTATGGCGTTCCAAGTGTTTATAGTCCGTTAATATGGTGTTTATAGTGTTTTGCTATGTGGTTGCTATGGCGTTCCAAGTGTTTGTAGTGCGTTGCTATGTGGTTGCTATGGTGTTCCAAGTGTTTATCGTGCGTTGCTATGTGGTTGCTATGGTGTTCCAAGTGTTTATCGTGCGTTGCTATGCGGTTGCTATGGTGTTCCAAGTGTTTATAGTGCGTTGCTATGTGGTTGCTATGGTGTTCCAAGTGTTTATAGTGCGTTGCTATGTGGTTGCTATGGTGTTCCAAGTGTTTATAGTGCGTTGCTATGTGGTTGCTATGGTGTTGCTATGGTGTTCCAAGTGTTTATAGTGCGTTGCTATGTGGTTGCTATGGTGTTCCAAGTGTTTATAGTGCGTTGCTATGTGGTTGCTATGGTGTTCCAAGTGTTTATAGTGCGTTGCTATGTGGTTGCTACGGTTTTCCAAGTGTTTATAGTGCGTTGCTATGTGGTTGCTACAGGATGTTCTGGTTGGTTGATATTCCGGTCTGTACTTGCGCCTGTGTCGGCGGTGACCCGAGCTGCTCTGGGATTCTGTTGGTTTGTTGGTGTTCTGTGAGTTTGTAACGACCCCCTGAGGACCTCATTTCCTGCGGCTCCATCGGAGGGACCGTCAGACCAGATCACTGGATGACAGTCTTAGAAAAACCAGAGATGGAAATTCACCACTAATTAATAATGTTGTAATGATTTTCTTCTGGAGCTATCATAGTTAGGATTTATTTGTAGTTTGCTGCTTTCTTCTCGTACATTTTGAAGGCCTTCATTAACCGAGTGAAGAACGGGATCAAATGCACATGAAGTGAAAGTAATTCATCAAAGCGCGGCTGAGGGTTCTCGGGCGCCTTTAGCCATTTGTCGGAGCTTTTGTGATTCGTCTTGTTTAGATTCACTGAACCTTGTGATAAATGATGTCGCAAACGCTCGTCAGCCTCCATATCAGAGACGGACGGCGAGAGACTCCATTCTGATTTGATATAAAGGGCAGTTTTGTGTGACATTTGAACTTGTGCTTTGGTTTATTGGCTGAGATGCTTCCCCGGCTGAATAAATGGCAGCGGTTTGATCTATGACATCTAGGCGAGTTTTCCCACAATGCAGCTATTGTTCTTTGTGTGTGTATATATAGTTTAATTTCTTAATTTTATAGCCGGCCTGCGTATTAAGAGTTTGTGACGTGGTGAGAGCGATTGCTCATCACTGATGAATCAGGACATCATCGGTGCAGAATGTCAGATATCCTCCATCACTTCCTTTATATGGGCCGTTCACTGCTGTCCCACAATCAAAAACACGTTTAAGAAGCATTTAAGTATTCAAATTTTAGATGTTTACGAAGATCCTTCTATTATGTGTTGAATCCCACAATAATATTTAAACCCTAAGGCCTAAATTTCAATATTGAAGGTATCATTTTTGCAATTTTTGAATTCAAATATATATATATATTTATTTTTAAATAATAAAACTTAATGTACAAGAAAAATGTGTCCCGCATTTTCATGTCACTACCGAAACAGTGTATGTTTTAGTCCATTATCTGAGACTTTTTTTGATCGTGAAATATTCCTGTTCCTCTCTTTCACAGTAGACAGACCATCATTTGAGTTAAATGTGTTCAAAACTCTGAAAATCTGTGTGTAACTAAAGGAATGTCATTACCAAACACCTTTTTTCTACAATTAAGCAAACATTTTTGGGTGTTATTCCATAAAATTTAGTTTTTTCTGTGTAAAACTGTTCAGAACTGTGTTAGCTAACCATGTGCTGATTAGCATCTTTAAGCTAGGCTCAAAAGTATCTAAAATTGTCACTACCGCAACAGTCACGACTGAAACGTGTGAAGTTTAGGTTGTGACATCATCGTTTTATGAGTGTTATTCCATAAAATGTAGTTTTTTTCCTGTGTAAAACTGTTCAGAACGGTGTTAGCTAACCATGTGCTGATTAGCATCTTTAAGCTAGGCTCAAAAGTATCTAAAATTGTCACTACCGCAACAGTCACGACTGAAACGTGTGAAGTTTAGGTTGTGACATCATCGTTTTATGAGTGTTATTCCATAAAATGTAGTTTTTTTCCTGTGTAAAACTGTTCAGAACGGTGTTAGCTAACCATGTGCTGATTAGCATCTTTAAGCTAGGCTCAAAAGTATCTAAAATTGTCACTACCGCAACAATCACGACTGAAACGTGTAAAGTTTCGGTTGTGACATCATCGTTTTATGAGTGTTATTCCATAAAATTTAGCTTTTTTCTGTGTAAAACTGTTCAGAACTGTGTTAGCTAGCCATGTGCTGATTAGCATCTTTAAGCTAGGCTCAAAAGTATCTAAAATTGTCACTACCGCAACAATCACGACTGAAACGTGTGAAGTTTCGGTTGTGAAATCATCGTTTTATGAGTGTTATTCGATACATTTTTGTTTATTTTCGTTTGTACAGCTGTTCAGAACTGTGTTAGCTAACCATGTGCTGATTAGCATCTTTAAGCTAGGCTCAAAACTATCTAAAATTGTCACTACCGCAACAATCACGACTGAAACTTGTGAAGTTTCGGTTGTGACATCATCGTTTTATGAGTGTTATTCCATAAAATTTAGCTTTTTTCGTTTGTAAAACTGTTCAGAACTGTGTTAGCTAACCATGTGCTGATTAGCATCTTTAAGCTAGGCTCAAAACTATCTAAAATTGTCACTACCGAAACTTCACTATGTTTCGGTAGTGACAAAAGGGAACATATAATCATTTATTTGGGGAAAATAAACAACATTTTAATATGTTGTTAGTCATGCAAATCATTAGTATTTTAATATGTTTTAGAATGCGAGTTAAAATTGTCACATTACTGTCACTACCGAGAATGTGCATCACGACCGAAACATGGATGTTTTGTCAAAAATAAAGTATATTGAATGATCAACTAAGATGTTTTTATAGTGTTTGCTTCAATTTTTATTCAACCTAATGACTTTTTTTTATTTTGAAATCGGTACGATAAACTTGAATTGGATTCAAAATGCAACAAATCTCATAAATTACACTTGAACTTTAGTTAATATTGTAAATATGAAAACTTTTTTTAAAAAATAGCAAAAACTATATTTACAAGGCAGAATCTTAATACATCAATGTAACTCTTCTTATTAAATGATGTGTTATTGTGTTTCAGTAGTGACACATTTGAGGAGTGGAAAAATATTCCCAAACTTTCTGAAAATACATTATGAGAATTAACTGCACAATTACTGGAAATGTGTATCTTGAGTATTATATACAATTTCCACATACAACATTTGTGGAAAAAGACCTTTCAAGAGTTTGAGGTCAGTAAGATGGATCATGTGACACTGAAGACTGGAGTAATGATGCCGAAAATTCAGCTTTGATCACTGGATATAAATTGTATTTTACCATATATTCACATAGAAAATGGCCATTATAAACTGTAAAAATATTTAAGTTTTTACTGTACGTTTGATCAAATAAATGCAGCCTTTACTGACCTCAAACCTTTGATTCAAAGGTCTGTTTTGTTTAGGGATCAAAGTGCTTCCAGACCCGCACGTCTCATTCACATTCAGTCAATCTTACCGGTGTTTATCAATTCCAGAACAAATACATCTGCTCCATATCTGACCGTCAAACTCACATCAGCTGTTTTACTGCAGTTATAAAACCATCGAGTCATATTCTCCTTGCGATATATTGTAGACTTTGTAGCGGCCAACTTTAATATGCCTCTCAAATGGCCGTCTAGATTTACATCGTATATATTATATAGTGGCTGCGTGTTCCTGTTTTTGGCGACATTAGTCTGAAATTGGATTAAATTGATGTCTGTCGGATGAGCTCTTTTCTGCATTTCCTCACTGATCGTCTTGTTTTGACACGAAAACTGGCGGTTCCAGGATGTGCTGTTGATGTAGAGGTCATCTGCCGTTCACGTCGACACGGCTGTAATTAGACTTCATTAGGAGTGATGAGACTCTCTGCGTTTAGATCATATTTTATACAATACGCATTGTGCGAGTTAGTGTAATATACGGGTTCTGTAATCACCAAAATGAATCGCATTTCTACAACACAAAGCACCTGACGTGACTTTCCTCTTCTAGAGCGACCGGAAGTGATGGGATTTTATTTTCCTCATTTAATCACTTGACAGGATTAACTTTTTAATTCAGTGTTTTTTGCAGGGTTGGGGAGAAACGAAATACAAGGAACTTAGTTACATATTTAAAATGCATAATTTGAGTAACTGTATTTCATTTTAAATGGGTGGTAATCAGATTACAGTTACATCTGAAAAGTGTTTTAGATTACCAAAGTGATTACTTTGAGTTTTAATGTCATTTAAACAGCGATTGGTGATTCTCTGACTCTGACCGTCTGAAAAAGAGGAGTTAAGTTTCATCAACATTTTAATACTTTTAAGAGGATCATAAAAATGTTGTTATTTTTATTTAGTTCTGCCCTGAACAAGACAAAATGACTGAATTTATTAAAACAACTGAACTGTCCTGTCATGACCTGATGATCCACGACTGTTTTCATGTTTTGTGAGTCATTGTATAATTCACTCGTCACTGTGACTTTTTCTCACAATTTGTTTTTTTTCCTCACAATTGTGAGTTTGTGTTTCACAATTCTGACTTCTTTTTCTCAGAATTGCGAGATTTAAACTCACAATTGCAAGTTATAAAGTCAGAATTGGGAGATATAAACTTTTTATATAACTTTCTTTCTTGCAATTGTGAATTTAGTGTGTGAGTTTATATCTCATAATTCTGACTTTTCTCAATATTGTGAGTTTATATCTCATAATTCTGACTTTATAACTCGCAATTGCAACTTTATATCACACAATTCTGAGGGAAAAAGTCAGAATTGTGAGATAAAAACTCGCAATGACCTTTTTTGTGCTTGTTTCACACTTATTAGTATTCCAAAGTATTATAAAGTATTTAGATTAAGTTACTAAACTTGAGTAATGTAACGAAATACGTTACAAATGACTTTTTAAAGCATGTATTTTGTAATCTGTAGTGAAATACAGCCCTGATTATTTGACATGTGATTCAATTTCTGTACCTGAGAACTACCTGAAAAACCTTTCATTTGTATAATTGTGCTGCTGTAGTTATTTATTTGTGTTGCTTGTATTTTATTTTATTTTTTTAGTGGTGGAATCTAAATTAGAATTAGAATTGGACACATAAACTTTGACGTCAACAACAACCAAAAAACAAACATGGGAAGTGTTTTGAAAGGAGATGATCGTGTTCACCTGTGCACCATTATACGGTTGGTTGCATTTTATTATCTGCATTTTCCCCATGAGCTTCAGAGCAGTTTAACATCATTATTATGTTTATTTCACAGAGGATAAAATAGTGTCGACATCATCTTTAATAAATGTTATCAAATACACATCGTGAGGTTTAATGACAGTGAGGTGATTTTGCATATTGTAAGTAATGGAATGTATGAAAACATGAACAGCTGCTCTCGTGAAATAACCGCGTCTCCGTCCGTCGGTCCTCGTCGTGTCTTCGTTACTGGCAGTAAAGGTCATACTTCAGTCTGGCTCCCAGTTTTGTTCCAGCTAGTTTGGCGTGGAAGTGCTCATCCATCTGTTTACTCTGGGCGTCGGAAAAATGATTCTTCCAGTCGCCCACTTCACCTGTTCATAACGGGAAAATCACAAAGGATTATAACTAACAAAATATAATCCTGATTTATTGTGCATTGATTATAACAGGGTTTTGTTCTTGATTTCTGTTTATTTTCTGTTCAACTTTCTCATGCTGTTACAAAGAATTGACAACCGTAATTAATTAAATGCAGAATTAAATACAAAAATGCATTAAGTTTTGGCGTGTAAACTCAGACTAATAGATCCGCTCTTGTTCTGTATGAAGCGTTTCTTTGTTCTTCAAAGAATTTTTTTTAGAAAGCTGCACTATTTGTATAATTTTCTTTAACCTTTTAACGTGTGTATATATATCTCATATTTTTATTTTGGTACCTTTAACTACATATGATTTTTCCTTTTGTGTTTTTGTTTATTCCGATTATTATCCAATTATTATATCCAATTAAATGAATGATAATTTCGTTATAAGTAATCAGTATATTTTGAGTTTTTATATTCTGAATTAAATGCAAATAAGTTTCAGAGTAATATAAATGTTACTCAAATTAATATTAACACACATTAACAAAATTCTGAAGATTAAATGAACATTTCTTAACTTTCTGGATATTATTCATTCATATAATTACTATTAATTTTGAACATCAAACTGGTTTCTTAGCATTTTCTTTACACAAAACACAAATTCAGTGCATTTTCCTGCCAGTTTTTGATTGACAGGATAAATCGGCCCTGATTATCGGCTGTTTTTAAACTATATTCTGATACCATATCGATGCATCTCTTTTTAATATGTATATATATTAATATATAAAATATATAAAAAATAATAATATTAAATATATATTATAATATAATATTATATGATAATATATAATATTATATTATATAATAATATAAAATATAAAAAAAAAATATATATATATATATATTATATTATATAATATAATATAATATTATATATTATTATATATATTAATATATAAAATATATAAAAAATAATAATATTAAATATAATATTATATTATATAATAATATAAAATATATATATATATATATATATATATATATATATATATATATAAAAATAATAATAATATTATATATGAGAGATTAAATTGAAAAAAATGAGTCGAGTGGCCCTGCTTCTCAGATGTTTCTCCTCGATAATCGATATGAACTCAAAGTTTTCTCATCACGTTCTCATAAGATGGAATGATGTCAGCAGTTATCTGCAAACATTTTCATATCTCTATCCTCTGTTCCTGCGGAATATAAGGAGAAACATCTGAGTCATTTTGCTCTGAAATCCATCTTTTACCTTTTCTGAAGAAGATGTTGCCAAAATTGCCGTGGGATTTCTGTGCGTTTTCCACCATAGCGCTGAACGTACTTTCCCCAGCGATGCTGCTGACCTGCTCGTCCGTCAGAGGAAGGTTGAAGAACGCCGAAATTTTCTTCACGCCTTCCGGTAAATTCTGCATGAACGGCAGGAAAGTCTCAAATGCTTCAACCGTGAAAAGTCTTTGCACCACAACAAAGTCAACATGACATCAGATTCTATACCTGTTTCAGTTCCTCGTACGTCACGATCATCACGTTCGGGTCGTCTAGACGTCTCTCCCAGGCGAGAGCGTGATCAAAATAAGAGCCCCAGGCGACTGAAGAGGAGACACGAGAAACCGTGTGACTTCGGTCGGGTTTATATGAAGAATATTAATGCTTCAGTGTTTTTCTCACCTTCACCGGCCATGAAGTCAGAGAAGAACTTGTCCCACGGCTCAGCGCTGGGCAGAACCGGGTTTTTGTTCATGAAGTGAAAGTAGGAGACGAGCGTGTCTTTTGGGTTTCTGAACACCACCAGAATCTGAAATCAATAGATGTTTCTGAGACGAGGAGGAAATAGTGAGTCCATCTCAATCATTCTTTATTTTTAGCCCCAAAAGTGCTGTTTAATGCTCACCAAAACACACAGAATCATAATTCATTACACATTTTGAAAGGATTTGCATTTTTTTTTTTAATCGTCATACAAAGTTCAATATTCAGTCAAATCCTCAAAGTTTTCCAGAAAAAACTGGAGATGATTCCAGGCAGAAATCTTTGGAGTGCATTTGATACTGAAATGAATAGAACTGTATTTGTCATGACCACAATTGCATAAATTTCCAAAAATCACCAACTGGTCAAATTATGGTCATTTTTTCCACTTTATAAACAATAAATGTACAGGTTTGGCTATATTGATGAGGGCCAAATGTCCAAATATTATGACAACAGACTTTTATTGCTCCTCACTTGCTAAAATATTAATAAATATAAATATAGATATTTATAAATTGGACAAAACATTTTTATTTAAATCTAGTGTTTTGCATGTGTGTGTGTCTATATGTATGTATGATAATAAATGATAAAAATAAATAATGATAAAAAATAATATAATAATTATAAAAAATATATAATAATAATAATTAAAAAATAATAATATTTAAAAAAATAATAATAATAATTATTATTAATTATTCTTCAGTCTTCATTCATAATTTAATATTTTCATATTCATAATTTAATATGAATAATTTTCATAATTTAATTCAAATTTTCATTTCATTCATAATAATTATTTATTCATTCATAAATAATTCATAATTATTCTAACAGTCTTCAGTGTCACATGATCCTTCAGAAATCATTCTGATATGATGATTTGATGCTCAAGAAACATTAATTATTATTATCAATGTTGAAAACAGTTGTGCTGCTTCATATTTTTGTGGAAAGGAATTTTTTTCAGGATTTTTTTGATGAATAAGTATCCAAACAAACATCATTTATTTGGAATAGAAATCTATTGTAACATAATAAATGTTTTTATTGTGATTTTGATTCATTTATTACATCATTGCTAAATAAAAGTATAACAAAAAATAGTACTGACCCAAACTTTTGTACAGTAGTGTACATATGCTCTACATTACTACGAGGTGTCATGTGACCTCTGTAGTGTGGTTCAAAGTGCACCGATCGTTACTGACCTTTGGTTTCTTAGTAAAGAAAGAGGCCGGCATTTTGTCAGGGTGCAGATGAGTTCCCAGAAGCCTCCGCGGGGGCATTTCAGACAGTTTCTGTAAGACATATTACACGTGCTGTGATGTGTTTGTGTGTTCAGGCTAAACATTCGCAGATTGTTGGTGCTGTCACTGACCTCCTGAACATCTGGAGGTAAAAACTCCACCAGAGGAGGCCTTTCCGGCGGTTTCTCGTTTTTCCCAGTGGAAGCATTCATGATTTTACGCAAGACTGCAACCATCCAGTTAAACCCTGTTAGAGGTCAATTACAAACAGATTTAGTGGAGGGAAAGAAAGAGTTGATCTCAATGAGACTAACTGTGTGTATGTATTCGTTTTATTTTTCTCTGCTCACCACGGATGCATTAAATTGATCAAAAATACAGTAAAAATAGTGAAATATTTTTACAATTTAAAATAGCTGTTTTCTATGTGAATATACAGTACAGTGTAATTTATTCCTGTGAATTTCAGCATCATTACTCCAGTCTTCAGTGTCACATGATCCTCGTTCTGATATGACGATTTGGAAACATTTAGTTGAAATCAGTTGTGTACAATTTAGTTTTTCGCGAGTTGTTGATGAATAGAAAGTTCAAAAGAACAGCGTTTATTTGAAATGGAAAGTTTTTGTAACATTATAAATGTCTTTACTGTCACTTTAGAGCAATTTAATGCATCCTTGCTGAATAAAAGTATTCATTTCCTTCATTTATTTCCAAAAACTTTTGGGATTTTCCAAACTTTTGAACAGTAGTGTATAATGTCATTGATTTTTCATTCACAAAACACAAGCAAAAAAAACTTTCTTAAAGGGTTAATTCACCCAAAAATGAAGTTTCTGTCATGTGGTTCTACAGCCGTAAGATCTTCGTTCATCTTCAGAACACAAATGAAGATATTTTTGATGAAATCCGATGGTTCAGTGAGTCTCTATTGATAATGAACACTTTCAATGTCCAGAAAGACACTAAAACATATTTAAAACAGGTCATGTGACTACAGTGGTTCAACCTTAATATTATAAAGCGACGAGAATACTTTTTGTGCGCCAAAATAAACAACTTTATTCAACAATATCTAGTGATGGACGATTTCAAAACACTGATTCATGAAGCTTTACGAATCTTTTGATTCAAATCAGTGGTTCGGAGTGTGAATCAAACTGCCAAAGTCACGTGAAATATTGAATATTGAATCACTGATGACGTAACGAAGCCTCGTTTACTGAAATCACGTGACTTTGGCGGTTCGAACTACTGATTCGACACAAAAGATTCGTAAAGCTTCACGAATCAGTGTTTTGAAATCGTCCATCACTAGATATTGTTGAATAAAGTCGTTTTTTGGCGCGCAAAAAGTATTCTCGTCGCTTTATAATATTAAGGTTGAACCACTGTAGTCACATGACCTGTTTTAAATATGTTTTAGTATCTTTCTGGACATTGAAAGTGTTCATTATCAATAGAGACTCACTGAACCATCGGATTTCATCAAAAATATCTTCATTTGTGTTCTGAAGATGAACGAAGATCTTACGGGTGTAGAACCACATGAGGGAGAGGAATTAATGATTTTTGGGTGAACTAACACTTTAAGTACTGTAAATTCTCACATTAAATCCATTCATTGCAACAATTTTATATGTAAAATCATTGTAGTGCAAATTCTTCCTCTGTTGCAATTTTTAGTGCAGATTGTGTGTAAAACCGCATTACGTCAATTGTCACATTCATTCAACGTCAGCAGTTAATAAACACCAATTCTGCTATAAATTCAGTTCAGTCCACCAATTTACAAGTGTGTGTGTTTCACGAACAGCTTCAGCTGCAGAACTCGTTCATCATCATTGTGTGTCATGCGCTGCAGAGCATCAGGTTTCAGGATGTGGATTTGTGTTAAAGAGTGTTTAAAGTTGCTGTTTGAGCATGAAACGCTCTTCTCTAGATCAGGGTTTTCTTCACACTATTCCTCATTTAAATGCGTAGAACGGAGCGTCCCAAACTCAAGAGGGGTAAGAGCCCCCAAAAACACTGCAAAAGCTCCACGACCGTTAAAAAATATAAACCAACAAATACATTTATTAGCAAGTTTGTAAGAATTTCATGTGAATTATGAGAACTAAACATTCTTTACAAATATATTTAAATCCATAACACAAACCTTACATACTTTCAAAAAAATCTAATTTTAGAACAATTGGAATATTTAAATTATTTCAATATACCGTTTTATTACCTGGTGCAATATTCTAGTTTTTCATTATTATTATTATTATTATACCGTCTATCAACCGACAACCATTGTACTACACACTTATTTACTTATTTTATCTTATATTCTATTTCTATTTATTTATACTTATTTTAGTTATTTCATCTGGTACTTAATTTTTTTTTTTTTTTCTATGCTGTTTTATTATAGTGTATAGTATTTATTTTTTTCCCTTGTTAATACTCCCTGTGTGCACTGATATTTTTGATTTACAGACGAGCTGCTACTGTGACAAAGAGTTTCCCTTCGGGGATCAATAAAGTATTTCTGATTCTGATTCTGATATATTGATTTGGACTAGCTACGGCCCCCCTGCAATACCGCTACGGCCCACCGGGGGGCGTGACCCACAGTTTGGGAAGCGCTGGCGTAGAATAAAGGGTTGAATTTGTTAGAAACTGGCTGTTATGGTAAGGGGCGGGACATTTCCCCTAAACGCCAATCACAGCACACCGCTCCAGCCGACCAATCAGAGCACATTGTGCTTTTTCAGAAGGAGGGGCTTCATAGAGCCTGACAGCCTGGGAAGAGAGGAGCTGCAACAATGGAGAATAATGAACATTCAAGCATGAAACCCTTTTACAAAAGCTCTACTAGAACAGGTTCTGTTAGAGCTTAGAGTTTACCCAACTTTAAAGGAAGTTGCGCAACTAACATGAAACCCGACTCCTCTAGCAAACTTTGCCCAGATTGTTTTGCTCACCACATTTAGGGTACGCCACCAAGATGAGGTCGTCCTCTCTGGCCTGCAGCTCCTCTAACTTCTCCAGGGTGTCCGGCGGGCTGAGGACGGTGGAGTAAAGGATTCCATTCCACTTATAAAGCTTGTCTTCGTCCTTCATCTTCGCCGCCTCCTCCATCCTGGACTTCATCTGGCTCATCGGTGGTGTTTGACTCATGTTGCTCGCTTCGGATCCGCTCACAGAGAGAGTATTTATGCTGCCGTGCAGGAAGGGCAATGCCGTCGATCCGCCCACATTCACAGGCTCGCGTGAGAAAGATCCCTTTCCGCCGCCCGAGAGGCCCCGAGTTGACACAAGGACTCGCGTCGGTCTGACGGATTGAGTGTGTGAGACTGAGACACACTCGCTAGTGTTCCTGAAAAGCAGGTTTGGCTGGAGGTGAAAGGTTCAGTTTAATCTGTAATCAGTCGGTGTCGCTCAGTGCTGAGGAAACACTTTAAGACTCTATCATTTTTCTTTATACATGCACGTTACTCTCTATCATAATAGTTTATTAGCCTGCATAAAAGTTTTGCACGATCCGGTATGTTTAATCATTAAACTCTTTTAACGTTAGTCAGAGTGAATCTCTTTAAAACTCTTTTTTTGTAACTTAAAAAAATAATCTATTTTACTGTGTCAATCAAAAATATATTATTATATATTATAATATTATTATTAAATATATTAAAGTATATTATACAAATTTTTTTTTGATTTACACTGTGAAATGGATTTTTTTGGGGGGTTAAAAACAACCTAAATTGGGTTAAATGTTTTATTTGACTCGACTATTGCTTACAAATGACTGTATTTCTTGCTTAAAATGAACCTAAAGAATGTTAGAAATGAACATTTTATTAATAAGTTTGAGTAATAATTAAAGAGTAAACATTTACTTGTATATGTCTGTATTTACTTTTGAATAATATTTTTTTTAGAAAACGTTTAAAGATTAGTAAAACTAGTTAACATGAAGTAACAACGATCAATACTTTTGCAGTATTTAAGTGATGTTAGTCAATGGGACTTTATTGTAAAGTGTTACCAAAATATGCAAATGAGCTTTAAGTGAAGCAGCTTTATTTTCATCCTGCTCCGACTGTGTAAATCAAGCTAGAATTAATTAATTAAAGAGTTCGTTCACCCAAAAATGATTGTCATTAATTACTCTGTTTTTTTAATATCATCTCATAATTGAGAAACAGTTTGATTGACAGGCGATCTGACCAATCATAACTCTGAATCGGGCATTTTGTCCAACAAAGTTAGTTTAACGTTGGTGAACTTGAACTTGATAAATTGTGTGTCCTCACGTCTTGAAACAACATTCCTTCTGATGTTCATTCATGTTTATTTGATGCTATAAATGAACTAGTATGAAGAGATGATCGAGGAGCTACAGCGATCTGTCACCACACATTAAACACACACTAGACGCTATTTATTGATTCAACTTCTTTAAAAAATTACAATATTTTAAATATGAAAATGTTTCATACGTTGTCAGTGTCTCTTTGCTCCGGGATGTATTTTTCAGAACATGATGTGTGGCGTGAGAGCGGACATAGCAACAGTAACTAAAGGGGGCGGGGCTTTGCGAAGGGTCAATTTGTCAGCAGGTTTTTTAGGCTACTGTCACTTTAAGAGCTGACGCACGGATCCATTATACTGTTACACATGCGTTTTCTTTCTCAGCTGTTTACGTTCAAACATAACTGACTGTGTTTATGTGAATACTCACCAAGACTTTGACATTATTTTGTGTGTGTTTGACTGTTTAAACACAATAAGCAGCGAAAAAGAACTAAATTCAGTACTGAGAGGCGGATTTATGTGGCGCACTTTGGATGTGAGAACAAAATCTGTGGGAATGAGTAAAATTATGTGCAATACGTGCTGAAATTCAAGCCCTGTAACACTAATATGTGTTCATGTGGAGAGACAAAGAGAGAAAGAGCAGCTGCTATCGTGTTTCTGTTCTTTGGAAAACGAGTATTGGAAGTGTTTCAAATATTTCAGTATCTAAAAAATCAACATTTTTGTCAACACTACATTGCACTTAGTGTATTATTTCCAGGGCTGGGCTGGTGACTTTTAAAATGTATTTCACTACAGATTACAAAATACATGCTTTAAAAAGTCATTTGTAACGTATTTCGTTACATTACTCAAGTTTAGTAACTTAATCTAAATACTTTAGAATACTTTGGAATACTAATAAGTGTGACACAAACACAAAAAAGGTCATTGTGAGTTTTTATCTCACAATTCTGACTTTTTCCCTCAGAATTGTGTGATATAAAGTTGCAATTGTGAGTTATAAAGTCAGAATTATGAGATATAAACTCACAATATTGAGAAAAGTCAGAATTATGAGATATAAACTCACAATATTGAGAAAAGTCAGAATTATGAGATATAAACTCACAATATTGAGAAAAGTCAGAATTATGAGATATAAACTCACAATATTGAGAAAAGTCAGAATTATGAGATATAAACTCGCAATATTGAGAAAAGTCAGAATTATGAGATATAAACTCACATACTAAATTCACAATTGCAAGAAAAAAAGTCAGTATTGCAAGTTTTTATCTCCCAATTCTGACTTTATAACTTGCAATTGTGAGTTTAAATCTCGCAATTCTGAGAAAAAGAAGTCAGAATTGTGAAACACAAACTCACAATTGTGAGGGAAAAAAACAAATTGTGAGAAAAAGTTGCAGTGAGTGAATTATAAAATGACTCACAAAACATGAAAACAGTGGAAAACATGAATCTTAACTCTTTTTCAGACGGTCAGAGTCAGAGAATCACCAATCGCTGTTTAAATGACATTAAAACTCAAAGTAATCACTTTGGTAATCTAAAACACTTTTCAGATGTAACTGTAATCTGATTACCACCCATTTAAAATGAAATACAGCTACTCACATTTTGTATTTTAAATACGTAAATAAGTTACTTGTATTTCGTTACTCCCCAACCCTGATTATTTCAGATGCTTTTTTAAAAGACTAAAATTGAAAAATGTGTATATTACATATATAATTCAACCCGCCAAAGTGGCCCGTCGGAGTGACTGTTACACGCGCTGCTGAAATACACCCGTGTTTTGTGGGTTGGCAGGTGTTAAAGTCGAGCCCTGATTATATTGATAATATTAACCTGACATTAACCTTCTGGCTGTGTAAGCATGATCTCAGCAGTTTCAGTCAGACGGGCGTGTGTTTGAGCTGGAGATTAACTCCAGCAGACGCTGCTCCTTTACCACACTGCCTGAACTTCACAGTTCTGCTGTATCATGAACATGACAACTTCCTCTCTTTAAAACATTTGATAAAAACATTTTTGATAAAATCACACGGTTTAGTTTAAATAAAGCATTCAGTGAGTTTTAAAAAACATTTTCTTTCACAAGAAAGATCTTCAGGACTCGTGTGTTTTCACCTGTTGGAAAGACACTACACATGAATATGAGAAAAACAATAAAAAATAAAATAAATATAAAAAATAATATAAATAAATAAAAAAATATTTTTGTGAAATATGAAGCTTTGATAAATATTTGTGGGTTTAGAAGTTTCCCAAAGCATGTTAATTCAAAAATAAACACTAAAAGCATGAGTGGAAATTATTTATTTATATCGTAATTTTATATTATATTATTTTATGTTATCTTAAAATTATTATATTATATATGATTCAATTATTTAAAATTAAAAAAAAAAAAAAAAAAAAAAAAATATATATATATATATATATATATATATATATATATATATATATATATATATATATATATAATTAAAAAAAAATATATATAAATATATATATATATATAAATTAAAAAAAATATATATATATATATATATATATAAATTTAAAAAAATATAAATATATATATATAAATTTAAAATATATATATATATATATATATATATATATATATATATATATAAATAAAAAAAAATATATATATATATAAATTAAAAAAAATATATATATATATATATTTTTTTAATTTATATATATTTATGTATATATATATATATATATATATATATATATATATATATATATATATATATATATATATTTTTTTTTTTTTTAATCATTATTTAGAATTATATTTGGAATTTATTTTTATATTTTATGATATTACAGCAGTGTGTGTACATGCAGGCAGTGTCCTCTAGATGTCAGTATTGTTGTAGGCAGATTCCTCAGTGTTTTGTTTACTGTTGGGATGTTGGGAATTCCAGCTGGGATCACCATCCTCACAGCTTGATCCAAACACAGAAATGGCGATTAACACTTAGCGGTTTGTTCAGATCACGAAACCCTCAGTTATGAGACGCAGTGCTATAGTGATGTCACTCAATTGTGTGATGCAAAGTTGAGTTTAAGAGTCACTTTTTTTTTTGATCAGCCAGACTTTCACCTCCTGTGTTCACACGTTGAGAGTTACTTCCAGGTCATGTGACTTTCTCACATATACATCATGAGCATCCCATAGTGCTCATCCAGGCTTGCCGAAGGATGCGTTGAGTTTAATCCTCTCTTTGGGAATTATCAGGGTATTTTCCATCTGCCGGAGCTGGAGGAGCAGCCAGTGTCTGGAGCAACGCTGGACCGGCATTCCAGATAAGCAGCTTTGAGAGAAGGAGGGGACTGAAGCGAACTGGCCATCTGCTGGACGGCCGGACCGCTGCGGTTCTGTGCATGTGACTTTTACCATAGCACATATACCAATATTATTCATGTTTATAAAGGTTAAATATGGTTTAATGTTGGCATGAAACTGAAGTTGCGCTAGTTTTTTTCCCCCTTTTGTGCCGAGTGAAATGCTTCAGGAACAAGAACAAATGTAGGCGGGGCTTGATTGTGTCTGTGGGGAGTTGATTGGATGGTTGTGGTTTGCTATTGGTGGATCTCATGTGAGTGACAGGTGGCCCCGCCCTCGTCATCAGAGAAGAGAAGAGATGCTGCGAGAAGAAGATATTCTGATTCAAGATTATGAGGAACATGAATTTAACACAATAATGATGTGCACAGTGTTTAAGATGCAATCATAAAAAGACATGCTGCTTATATGCAATCCAATAAAACTGTTCTGAAGGAGAGAATGTGCTGAACGTTTCTGATAATAGAGAGCGCAGGATTCAGATCATGTGCGATATTGACCAAAAATGATATCTCGATATTTTCTATGATTTTTCCGATCACGATAATCATGATATTTTGCATCATTCAAAAAAATGTTTTATTGTATCAGCTCTGGCAATGTAAGCGTTTGTTATCGCTTTGTTGCGTATGATTTTGATTGATTAAACGTGACTAATAAACACACAATCTCACACAGAATCTCACAGAAGCTCGACTGTCGTTAAAAACGTTATTAATGTCGTCTTTTGCTGGACAAAATGTTAATAAAAGCTTCTCATGTGTGGAAAGATGTTGCTTTTTCAAATGGACATTATAAGCGACTCAAACTAGTAGTGATTTCAGATGGATCAGCATTTGGAGCCGCGCTTCACTGTAAAGCTGTGCATAACAGATAATCGCAGCCTTTGCGATTTCACAATCGCACTAAGAGTTCAATGTTATTTTTTCGTGCATCCCTACCTATTCAGTGCGGTGGGGAGTTCGAAGATGATCTTTTGTCTAACATCTGACCTTTCAAAACCAAACCAGCCTCCATGCTAGCGATGACGACCCACGATTTGCAATTAAATCTAGCGTGGATTGTGAGGTTGGTGTTTGGATATGTTCTTCACTCAATTTAACTTCTGTCAAACACACACTCTGAATACGTGCACGCAATAGCACTTAGCTACTTAGCACTTAGCAACTTAGCACTTAGCTACATCACGCAGTGAATTCGGGAACACTTCATGCAGCGTTTTGATTGGTTGCGTATCGTTAAAACATCAATTAAGATATTGTCGCAAACCCCTATGTGAGCTCAATGTGGCTGCCATCATATAAAAAAACTGTTATTAGACCACTTTTCATCTGTAGACATCATTTTAAAAACAGATTTGTCAAATTTATTTGTATCTTTTACTATAGTTTTTGTTAATTTTGAATTAGATTTTATTTATTTTTCGTTTTTTAATTTTAATAAAAGTGTTCAAGTTAAAATGGGTTGTTTGTAGAATTCACAAACACTTGTTATTAGCGACACCGGTGGCCGTGACGTGAACTGCAGCAGTGCGCGTAACGTACACCGACTGAACGTGATTCAATCTTTGCTTTGAAGTTGTAAATATCTTTACAGCGACGGTCAGATGAATATTTAAATATGTTCCGCACGCTTTCCTCTCAAAAAAACAAAATAAACACAACGGTACGAAAACAGCCGTTCAGGAATCATCTGATCATAGTGATGTGGATCTGTTTGAGCCAAATCATTTGATATTTGAGTTGTGTTTTGTTCTGGCTTCAGTCGACAGTGATAACCCTGCCTGGAATACGCTTTTACCTTAAATTCCCCTGTGAGTGTGGGAAGGCTCCTCTCGCGGCTGCTGTTTTCAGTGTTGTGCTTGTAGTTGTAGTTTCATGCACTCGTCTGCCTTCAGCGCGATGATCGTTCTGGACAGAGTTCCTGTTTCAGCAGCATCTGGAACAGACCCACAGCACAAGAACATCATCTTTACATGGCCACGGGTTAAAAATAGACCCCCCAAAAAACAATAGGAGCAAAAACACTACACTTTTAGAGAGACTCTTCTCTGTTCTGTTATCAGCACACTTTGTACCTCTGAAAATGACTTATGTATTTATTTTATTTTTGTTTTGGCTTATTTAACCGATGCCACATGGGCTTTAAAAAAACAACAACACATTTATTTTTATATATATGTATATATGTGTATATATATGTATATATAAAGCAACAAAATGAAAAAAGCTTAACATATAATATTAATGTGATATACTTGTATAATATAATGCAATATATAATATAATATAATATGTATAATATAATAAATTATAATAATAATATATTGAGCTGTCAAACAATTAATCACATCCAAAATTAAAGTTTGTTTAAATAATGTGTGTGTACTGTGTATATATTATATATTATGTATATATAAATAATAATGTATATATAATATATATATTATATTATATACATATATACATTATATACATATTTTATATATATATGTATAAAGCAACAAAATGAAAAAAGCTTAACATATAATATGAATATAAATATTAATGTGATATAATATGTATAATATATAAATGTATAATATAATATAAATAATATAAATTATAATAATAATATATTGAGCTGTTAAACAATTAATCGCAATTAATCACATCCAAAATTAAAGTTTGTTTACATAATGTGTGTACTGTGTATATATTATATAACATGTATATATAAGTAATGTATATAATATATATATATTATGTATATATATATATATATATTATATATGTATATATATATGTATGTATGTATAAATATATATATATATATATATATAAAAAGCAACAAAATGAAAAAAGCTTAACATATAATACGAATATAAATATTGTGATATACTTATATAATATAATAATAATATATTGAGCTGTCAAACAATTAATCGCAATTAATCACATCCAAAATTAAAGTTCGTTTACATAATGTGTGTGTACTGTGTATAATTCTGTATATATAAATACACATACATGTATATATTTATGAAATTATATATATATATATATATATATATTTAAGATAAAATTGTTATATTTATAGATAAAGTATATATATAACATACATTATATATAAATAAATATATATATATATATATATACAGTATATGCATGCAATGTTTCTAAAATATTGTTATACACAATACACAAATTTTTATTTTGGATGTGATTAATTGCCATTAATCGTTTGACAGCCCTATTTATAATCCAATGTTGCTATTTTATTTTTGAACAAAATTATGAATATTTCAATCTAGTTTTCCTTGAAAAAAGTGTAATTCTCCTCTGTGTAGTTTTATTGCGCGCTGGCTTGTTGTCAGAGTCCTGCTGTTCGCTTCAGTCCTGTGTGTTTCTTCTGCTCTGTGAGTCCATGTCACTTCAGTTCATGTGGCTTTAGCCTTCAGTGTGTAGAGAGGCTTCATTAGATCATTTTTCATACCCACCTCGCCCCCCCCGTGCGGTTCATCCCTGTTAAATTCTCCTTATATACATGTTTCGAGCTCACCGAGCATTATGACATGTTATTTTTAGCCATGAGTGATTACAGGACTCCCATGCGTTACATGTTTTCAAACAGTAAACAGAATGGCACTCAGATTAAACAGCCTCTCGTTCGACAGCAGACGGCCCGGCCGGGATTATTGCATAATATAGTATAGACTTTCAGTCGTAGGGACAGACATCGGATTCCTGCATATTATTTTAGTGCAAGTCAGTTCAATCCTTGTAATCTAATAGCCGGTGGATCGTGACCTGAAAGTGGGTCACAGGTTTGTTCTGACAGCCAGGAATAAAACCGTGAATGCAGATAATGAATGCAACTGACCGTGTAATTGTGCATTGTTAGGATAATAAATTGGATTATCAGCTTGTTGATAATGTCGGATGCCGTACGATCACGACCAATCAAATGTTAGTTTGGCCCAAATTTATTACGATTATTTAACGATGTTTGGCTTTGAAGTCATTTGATGTAGTTTAGTATGTTAAAGCGTTTCTTTACTGTCGTCTCTTGGCCGTTCAGAAGCACTCATGGAAGTTGACGTGTCCTCTGCTGGTCTGTAGGGATTTAGTGTGCATTATTTAGATGTGGATGTTAACGTCTTCACTTGTTTTGATCGACACTAAAGCATTAAAAACACTCCTTTGTTTGCACACACACTGCCTGTGTGTGCGTGTGTGCGTGTGTGTGTGTGCGTGTGTGTGTGCGTGCATGCGTGTGTGCGTGTGTGCGTGTGTGTGAGAGTGTGTGAGTGTGTGGGTGTGTGTGGGTGTGTGTGTGTGTGTGTGAGTGTGTGCGTGTGCGTGTGTGTTGTGTGTGAGTGTGAGTGAGAGTGTGTGTGTGTGTGTGTGTGTGTGTGAGTGTGTGTGTGTGTGTGTGTGCATGTGTGTGCGTGCGTGTGAGTGTGTGTGTGTGGGTGTGTGTGTGTGTGTGAGCGTGTGCGTGTGCGTGTGCGTGTGTGTGTGTTGTGTGTGAGTGTGAGTGAGAGTGTGTGTGTGTGTGTGTGTGTGCGTGCGTGTGTGTGTGTGAGTGTGTGTGTGTGCATGTGTGTGTGTGTGCGTATGTGTGTGAGAGTGTGTGTGTGTGTGTGTGTGTGAGTGTGAGTGAGTGAGTGTGTGTGAGTGTGAGTGAGTGAGTGAGTGTGTGTGTGTGTGAGTGTGAGTGAGTGTGTGTGTGTGTGTGTGTGAGTGTGTGTGTGTGCATGTGTGTGTGTGTGCGTGCGTGTGTGTGTGCGTGCGTGTGTGTGTGTGAGTGTGTGTGTGTGCATGTGTGTGCGTATGTGTGTGAGAGTGTGTGTGTGTGTGTGTGTGTGAGAGTGTGTGTGTGTGTGTGTGTGCGTGTGTGTGTGTGAGTGTGAGTGCGTGTGTGTGTGTGTGTGAGTGCGTGTGTGTGTGTGTGCGTGTGTGTGTGTGTGTGTGTGCGCACGAGTGCTGGAGGTGAAATTAAAAGGTCGTATATTCGCATTTTCCCGGGGTGAATGTCAGCAGGAGGAAACAGCATGTCCTTTCTGTGAGCAGCATTTCTCGTTCTCGTTCTCGTTCTGAATCTGTTTGGTTTTCCTCTTGCAGTTTTTCACTGCAAAAAAATACTGTGTCTTATTGTTTGCTAGTACAAATCTAAACATATTTAAAACAAGATTAAATTACCTGAGAAGCAAACCTGCATAAGATACTACAACTTGAATCCAAATGAATCTTGAATTCTTGAGCTGCGCAGTGTTGCTATGCCCACGGTGAAGTTTCCTGTAAATTAGTTTTTACCATACTATGATATTTCTACAGTGTTTGGGGTGGTTGCTAGGATGGTGCTATGTGGTTGCTAAGGTGTTTGAAATGTTTTAGTGTATTTCAGTGTGGCTTCTAGAGTGTTTGATGTTGTTTCTAGGGTGTTGTCATGTGGTTGACAGTGTTCTGTGGTTTCTAGGGCGTTGCTATGTGGTTGCTAAGGTATTCTGAATGTTGTAGTGTGTTAGTGTGTTGCTATGTAGTTGCTATGTACTTGGTGAGATTTTTTTGATTCATTTTCTACCATACTATGAGGTTCCTAGAGTGTTTGATGTTGTTTCTAGCGTGTTGTCATGTGGTTGACAGTGTTCCGTGGTTTCTAGGGTGTTGCTATGTGGTTGCTAAGGCATTCTGAATGTTTTCTGATTCATTTTCTACCTTGCGATGACGTTGCTAGAGTGTTTGATGTTGTTTCCAGGGTGTTGTCATGTGGTTGACAGTGTTCTGTGGTTTCTAGGACGTTGCTATGTGGTTGCTAAGGTATTCTGAATGTAGTAGTGTGTTAGTGTGTTGGTATGTAGTTGCTATGTACTTGGTGAGATTTTTTTGATTCACTTTCTACCATGCTATGAGGTTCCTAGAGTGTTTGATGTTGTTTCTAGGGTGTTGTCATGTGGTTGACAGTGTTCTGTGGTTTCTAGGGCGTTGCTATGTGGTTGCTAAGGCATTCTGTGTGTTTTAGTGTGTTGCAGTTGCTGTGTTTTTGGTGAGGTTTTTTTTTTCCTGATCCATTTCTATCATGCCATGAGGTTGCTAGAGTGTTTGATGCAGTTTCTAAAGTGTTGATATGTGTTTGACAGTGTTATAAATGTTGTAGTGTGTTGCTATGTAGTTGCTATGTACTTGGTGAGATTTTTTCGATTCACTTTCTACCATGCTATGCGGTTGCTAAAGTGTTTCATGTGGTTTCTAGAGTGCTGATATGTGGTGACAGTGTTATAAATGGTTTAGTGTGTTGCTAGTGTTGTTGCTAAGGTATTATTTGTTTTAGTGTGTTGCTGTGCGGTTACTAGGGTGTTCGGAATGTTTACTCTATTGCTTTGTGGTTGCTATGTCCTCGGTGATGTTTTCTGATTCATTTTCTACCATGCTATGAGGTTGCTAGAGTGTTTGATGTTGTTTCTAGGGTGTTGCCGTGTGGTTGACAGTGTTCTGTGGTTTCTAGGGTGTTGCTATGGGGTTGCTAAGGTATTCTGTGTGTTTTAGTGTGTTGCAGTTGCTGTGTATTTGGGGAGGTTTTCTGATCCATTTCTATCATGCCATGAGATTGCTAGAGTTCTAGCGGTTTCTAGAGTGTTGATATGTGGATGACAGTGTTCTAAATGTTTTAGTGTGTTGCTATGTGGTTGCTAAGGTATTCTGAAATTTTTAGTGTGTTGCTATGTAGTTGCTAAGATATTCTGAATTTTTTAGTGTGTTACTATGTAGTTGCTATGTACTGGGCGAGATTTTTTTCGATGTTGCTACAGTGTTTGATGTTGTTTCTAGGGTGTTGTCATGTGAATGACAGTGTTCTGTGGTTTCTAGGGCGTTGCTATGTGGTTGCTAAGCAATTCTGAATTTTTTTTCAGATTCATTTTCTACCATGCTATGAGGTTGCTAGAGTGTTTGATGTTGTTTCTAGGGTGTTGTCATGTGGTTGACAGTGTTATGTGGTTTCTAGGGCGTTGCTATGTGGTTGCTAAGGTATTCTGAATGTTGTAGTGTGTTGCTATGTACTTGGTGAGATTTTTTTGATTCACTTTCTACCATGCTATGAGGTTTCTATAGTGTTTGATGTGGTTTCTAGATTATTGATATGTGGTTGACAACGCTATAAATGTTTTTAGGGTGTTGCTAGGACGTTGCTAAGGTAATATAATTGTTTTAGTTTGTTGCTGTGCGGTTGCTAGGGTATTGCTAGCTGGTTACTAGGGTGTTCTGGGATTTTTTTTCTTTATTTAATCAAAAGTTGCTGAATGAGTTGTGATGCTCTATTATGCAACCAAAAGTTCTTTCTTTCTTTCATGCCACCATCACAAGAAAAGCCGTTTTTTCCCTAATAGTTTCCATTTGCACTTCTCCTCCCTTGTTTAGTGGGCGTGTTAAACAAGCGTAGTAGGATGTGAGCGCTCTGTGCCACGGGACGCTGTGAGCGTGTGTGACGTGAGCCGCTGTCGGTACACAGTGTTCCCAGAGAGTGGCCTATATACAGCAGCGAGGGCGAGTACATCATGTCTCCTGCTGCGACCGCCTCATTTCACATGCTTCCCAGATTATAATCCCAGCCGCCCGGCGTGTCCTAAACAGAACTCAAAGATAAGGGTCCCCCTTTTTGCATGGGACCCTTCCAAATCAATTCTGCATCACTCACTGATTTGTGAGGGTGTCCTCATCGGAGGAGGAGTCCTGAAGTGAACTCTGGCCCAGACAGGTGTTACATAACGTCTGGTTGCTTGTCTTAAGAGCCGCCAATAGATCCGACTTGTTATTTTTTGGGTTTGCTGGTTTTGGGGTTGAGTGATATGTTGGGACAGGGCAGCTTTTAGCTTTTCGTGACAAGACCGTGTGGAATGATAAAACGGCAATTTGTGTTAATGTATGTTTGTACTATTTCATACTGAAGGCAAAGTGCACTTAAGTCTGTTATCCACATAAGTAGCTTTTTACTGTAATGCAACTATTGCTGGGTCTATTTTGATTCTCCTTAGAAACATATAAGACACAGATGATGAACTGAGACTTATTATTATTTGTTTATATGTAAACATTCCTACTTGCATTTCTGCACGTATATATCTGGATACTTTCTAGACACGTTTCAGTCTGATTTTAGAGCTTTGTATAGTGTTTGCAAGTGATTCTGGGTCATCTGCTATCCTGATATTGTTATATTTAAGTGCCACATTCGACACTAAAGATCATGAAGTTCTTCTGAAACGACTCAAGTGTGTAGTTGGGGGTTCAGGGGATATTGTTACAGTGGTTTGCCTCTAATTTAAAGAGTAGGACTTTTCCTGTTAATAATGGGTCATTCACTTCAGCTTATGCGCCTTTTTCTCGTGGTGTACCACAGGGATCCGTTCTAGGCCCTCTTTTGTTTTCCCTCTAAATGCTTCCTTTAGGCTCTATCTTTCAGAAACATATCATTAAAGGGTTAGTTCACCAAAAAATGAAATTTATGTCATTAATTACTCTCCCTCATTTCGTCCCAAACCTGTAAGACCCTCATCTTCAGAACACAAATTAAGATGTTTTTGATGAAATCCGGGTAAACTTAACGTTATGAGCGATGAGAATGATGTTGTCTGAACACAGTGCAGGCTACAACAGTTGAAATTGGTAAATAAAGTTATTTTTGTTTTGTTTTCTCTTCGCTTCATGACATTAAGGCTCAACCAGAGCAGTCACGTCGACTGTTTTAACAATGATTTTACGAACTTTCTGGACCTCAAAAGATGCAATGATGTTGCTGCCTTTCATTTGTGGTTCAGATTTCATCAAAAATATGTTCATTTGTGTTCTGAAGATGAATGAAGGTCTTTCTGGTGTAGAACGACATGAGGAATTAATGACAGAAATTTCGTTTTTGGGTGAACTACCCCTTTAATTATCATTGTTATGTTGTAAATATTCTCATTATCTCCAACTCTTAACCAGAACATTTTCATCTTTTCTTGCAAAAAATGTAAATATTTATAAATATAAATTTTTAAATAAATATTGATGAATATAAAATTATGTGAAATGCATAGTTATTTATTAATATTTCAATGTTATTTTTATTTTTTATATATGTGTGTGTGTGTGTAAAAATGTATTTAATTTTCATAAAATTCATTTTACTTTCAATTTGAGGAATTTAATTGGATTTTGCAGGGATTCTCGAATCACTTGTGAATGGCGAGAGAGACGGGCGAGTGTTGGACGTCTCTCTTCACATGCTGTTTGTTTACTTAAGACCCTCTTGATAAACACGCTCTATTTAGAAACAAACACAGTCGCCGTTTCCACTCTGTCTGCTCCACTCTGATGTCTGTGTGTGTGAGAGTGTGTGCATGAATAAAACATGCCAAATGTGTGTGTGTGTGGTGCCTAGAGACATCGTTCTCAGTTCCTCAGTTACTGTCGTCTGTAGAGTTTGTACAGCTGTGCTCAGCCATGTGAAAGGAGGTCAAACGCCTGGACTCCACACACACACACACACACACACCTCACACATGACCATGTGTGTGTTTATAAGAGCTCATCGGTCATTAATGCTCTGCGAAATAACATTCCACGCATGAATCTCAGTGAAGTGTGAGAATTTGCAAGGGAAATTATGGTGTATATCAGTATATTTGTGTGCAATTGCATTAGTTTTTAATAAAACATAAACACAGCACACACACGGCCATTTCATATTGTTATTTGTCATTTTAATGGTGTTTGTTGAGTCAAGCATTACAACTGAAACCTGAAGATCAGAGTCTATCTCTCTATCTATCCATCCGTCGATCCGTCTATCCGTCCATCTATCTATCTATCTATCTATCTATCTATCTATCTATCTATCTATCTATCCATCGATCTATCTATAGTTCTATCTATCGATCTATCTATCGTTCTATCTATCGTTCTATCTATCGTTCTATCTATCTATCTATCTATCTATCGTTCTATCTATCTATCTATCTATCTATCTATCTATCTATCTATCTATCTATCTATCTATCGTTCTATCTATCGTTCTATCTATCTATCGTTCTATCTATCGTTCTATCTATCTATCTATCTATCTATCTATCTATCTATCTATCTATCTATCTATCATTCTGTCTATCCATCTATCATCTATCTATCCATCTATCCATCGATCGATCGATCGATCTATCTATCGTTCTATCTATCTATCGTTCTATCTATCTATCTATCTATCTATCTATCTATCTATCTATCTATCTATCATTTGACCACATCTATCTATCTATCTATCTATCTATCTATCTATCTATCTATCTATCTATCTATCTATCTATCTATCTATCATTCTGTCTATCCATCTATCATCTATCTATCCATCGATCGATCTATCTATCGTTCTATCTATCGTTCTATCGTTCTATCTATCTATCTATCTATCTATCTATCTATCTATCTATCTATCTATCTATCTATCTATCTATCTATCTATCTATCTATCATTTGACCACATCTATCTATCTATCTATCTATCTATCTATCTATCTATCTATCTATCTATCTATCTATCTATCTATCTATCATTCTGTCTATCCATCATTCTGTCTATCCATCATTCTATCTATCTATCTATCTATCTATCTATCTATCTATCTATCTATCTATCTATCTATCTATCTATCTATCTATCTATCTATCATTTGACCACATCTATCTATCTATCTATCTATCTATCTATCTATCTATCTATCTATCTATCTATCTATCTATCTATCTATCTATCGTTCTATCGTTCTATCTATCTATCGTTCTATCTATCTATCTATCTATCTATCTATCTATCTATCTATCTATCTATCGTTCTATCGTTCTATCTATCTATCGTTCTATCTATCTATCTATCTATCTATCTATCTATCTATCTATCTATCGTTCTATCGTTCTATCTATCTATCTATCTATCTATCTATCTATCTATCTATCTATCTATCTATCGTTCTATCGTTCTATCGTTCTATCTATCTATCGTTCTATCTATCTATCTATCGTTCTATCTATCTATCGTTCTATCTATCTATCGTTCTATCTATCTATCGTTCTATCTATCTATCGTTCTATCTATCTATCTGTCTGTCTGTCTGTCTGTCTATCTACCTATCTATCTTTCTCTGTGGTTTAATGTGGTGTTTCCCTTGAAACCTCTAAATTGAATTTGACTCAAAGTAGAGAGAGAGAGAGAGAGAGAGAGAGAGAGAGAGAGAGCGTAAGCTCGTGTCTTTTTTTAGCTGATGGAACATGATTGCTCGGGTGTGATTTTATGTATTCAGAAGTGTGATGTATATTTCATTGTCACTATCTCAGTCTCTGTGAGTCGAGCTGGCGGGAAAAACCCCACGACGGTTCTGAGCATTTTAACTCTCATTTCCCATCCATACCATGAATGACAACAAGCTATAGAACACGGCGGATTATCCTCAGTGCTTCCCCCACGGCAGCATTAGTGTGTAATCTGTGTGTGTGCGGCTGGTGCCAGCGCTGTGACATACATTAAGCCTAATTAGTTTACACACTGTATCCATCGCTGCAGCTGTAAGCGCTCAGTAATGGATATGGTGATGTGTCCTCTAATACCTACAAGCAGAAAGCTTCATTCACCACTTCCTCAGGTCACCTGCTCGTTTGCTATTGGTTAAAACGTCGCTCGTTTGCGCCGTATGCAGATTAGGCTCCGTTCCATTTTGATTATGTCGATCGTCCCCTTCGAGTCGTTAAACATATTGGGCCACCGTGTGTCTTAAGCCCTGTGTGTTTAATATTGTAATGTTCATGAGTGTATCCTAATCCAGATTGACTTCCTGCCCTTTATACTCTAAATATAGAGCAACATTTCATTTGTGTAAATATGCGCTGTGAAAAATGGCAACTGTCTTTTGTAATATCTGTATTACTTCCCGGTGATCTGATCGTCAAAGATCAGATTGGACCATTTCAGGGATTTTGCTCGATTTGATCTCTTCCGTCTTTTTGCAAACATCATATCACACATGTTAATCACAAGATTGTCTGTGTCAACTTTTCGGTTGACATAACTTAATATGCATGGACTATTATTTCATATTCACCAAGCAGAGTCAGATTTCACTAGACATTTTAGCTTTGAATCATTTTTAATCAATAAAATGAGGCCTTTTCTCTCTTTGTGCAATGCTTTACCCATCAAAATCGGTCTCAAACGTCTTCTTATGGTGGCTTTGAAAGCATTTCGTTGGGAATGTGTCCATTCTGCGGCTTCAATTTATTCTGAATCCGAGCAAGAACTCCCAGAATCCCTCGGGAAATGTCTCAGGGGCATCTGTACCAGAACATATAGAGTGTAAAGACGGTCACGTGCGTCTCGCGTTCATGGGTTGGTGCACAATTCGTGTGCATACATGAGTGTGTGTGAACACGTGATGCATGCATGTAAAAGTAAATCGCACGAACATGCGTGTTTTAAACCGTCCCGCGGTGTGTGTGTGAACCGTTGCACAAGCGTACGTGTGTGTTCACGCTGAGGCACATCGAGCGTGTTGTAAGCCATCAATCCGATATCCTGAAGAGACAGCACCTTTGTGTTTGTGAATATGGATTATGGCTCGAGTTGGTTAAACATGTCAGCGTCACGTTTGAAAACAGCGATGTCCTCTCGTCATGCAAATCTAGGCTTATCGGCCCTGTAGTGCAGACAGATTACTGAAAGCTGCCCTGGCAGGAACTTATCTCACCTCTGAGGCGCTTCAGACCGCCACTTTTGCTATATTTGCGCTAAAACTTGCTGAAAATAATCACTCTCGCTGTCTATAGATTTATTTATTTAAGTATTTTTCTGAATGGAAGTCACGTTTACTCTATGTAGAAGTAATATACTCTTAAATATTTATGATTCATTTTATTTATTTATTTACAGTATAAATAAATAAAATAAATCTGAAAAATGTTTGTGCAGCATTATTGTCCTGGTTGGTTGCAGATAATTTCATATTATGTATTCAAATATTTATTTATTTAGTAGATTTTTTCCAGTATTGGCCGGATAATTATTTGTTTATCAATAATTATTTGATGATCAGTATATATTTTTAAATTAAAATGCATATTTATAATTTTATATATTTAGTGATATATAATATAACATTTTAAATAAGTTAAAGAAATTATTATAAATAAGCTTAAAATTAAATTAAATAGATGTAAAAAAAAAAAATCCACATACATAAAATATTTACAAAATAAAAAGATTGTTATATATTTTATAAATATTTTTTTTTATATTATGTTATAATATTAGTCTAACTGGATAGTGATCATTCTATACTGATCATATAATGATATACTCTAAATAAATTTTAAGTAAAATGATAATTAATGATAATTAAAGTGAATTTAATATTATTTATTTCATTTCGAAGCAGTATTTATTTGTTTGTTTGTTTTTAGTTATTTGGGTTTTCCAGTATTGCTCTGATATCTGTTTATTTACAGGATAAATATTCAGGATTGTCCTAGTTGGTTCAGATCATTTCATATTTATTCAATTTCAAAACTGTATTTATTTATTTATTTAATGCCAGGTCCATACTTTCTCTATGCATTCAGAACTATAATACTATGATTCATTCTTTGCCTGTAAACTTGCATGTAAAAAACATTAATCAATTTTTTGATATATTTTTAGAACACAATGTTTCCGGAGCTTTGCCATGCGGTTTCTAAGGTTGCTGTTGGGAAAATCTGTCAAATATTCATTTGTGCGCGATGTTCCCACTTTCCCCGTCTCTCTCCTTTTCTCTCTAAATGTCTCTCTTACGGATGGATTAGGCCGTCGGAAGGGATTCTGGGATTCTCTGCTGATTGTGTCCTGACCAAAGCAGATCAGTGGCTTCTCGCATTTAGCAGGAGCTGAACACAATGTTCTGAGTGCGCTCACCTCGCTTTCCCTTTCTGCTCGACTGTGAGCTGACAGTGTTCACCCGATGAGACATTTGACTTCAAGAAATGTTCTTTGTGTTAAGAACTTAATCTGTATTGATTAGCATCCTTTAACTCATGTCTTGACCAGCTGATATAAGTATATGCTCAGCATCTACACGAGGACAACAGGAAGGAGTCGAGTTAAGTGTCTGTGAAGCATCGTTTATGAGGAGCAAATACCCTTGGGAATTACTGCAACGGCACTGTATATCCTGTTATAAATATTAAAAACAAGAACTCATACTTTTTGTCCCATATATCTTGATTTTCGGGGGGCAGCTTTGCCCCAGCCCCCGTTAATGTCCAGCATCTTTTCCGAGCGCGAGTGGACAGAGGCCCTTCTGTTACAAGTGAAAAGGTCTTTACAAAGGCCGCGACTGCTGGTATGTAAAATTTTTGGATTAAATCCTGTCAGTGCAAAATTGTGACAAATTGCGATCTAGAGGGACGTAAAAGTCACATGAATTCAGATATATGACCGTTCAGACTGAGGCCAAATTGCAAAACATCTAAACTGTTTCAGATTTAGCAACATGAGAATGAACCTCATTGGTTCTTGAAGAATACTGCGTTACACAAGAATAAACCTGATTGGTTCTTGTTGAAGCTAAAACGTTCTGCGTAACATGAGAATGAACCTGATTGGTTCTCACTGAAGCTCAAACATTCTGTGTAACACGAGAATGAACCTGATTGGTTCTTGCTGAAGCTCAAACATTCTGCGTAACACGAAAATGAACCTGATTGGTTCTCGCTGAAGCTCAAACGTTCTGCGCAACACGAAAATGAACCTGATTGGTTCTTGCTGAAGCTAAAACGTTCTGCGTAACACGAAAATGAACCTCATTGGTTCTTGCTGAAGCTCAAACAGTCTGCGTAACACGAGAATGAACCTGATTGGTTCTCGCTGAAGCTCAAACGTTCTGCGTAACTCGAGAATGAACCTGATTGGTTCTCGCTGAAGCTCAAACGTTCTGCGTAACACAAGAATGAACCTGATTGGTTCTCGCTGAAGCTCAAACGTTCTGCGTAACACGAAAATGAACCTGATTGGTTCTTGCTGAAGCTCAAACGTTCTGCGTAACACGAGATTGAACCTCATTGGTTCTCACTGAAGTTCAAACGTGATGCGTAACAGTAAAATGAACCTGATTGGTTCTCGCTGAAGCTCAAACGTTCTGCGTAACACGAGAATGAACCTGATTGGTTCTCGCTGAAGCTCAAACGTTCTGCGTAACACGAGAATGAACCTCATTGGTTCTCGCTGAAGTTCAAACTGATGCGTAACATGAGAATGAACCTCATTGGTTCTCGCTGAAGCTCAAACGTTCTGCGTAACACGAAAATGAACCTGATTGGTTCTCGCTGAAGCTCAAACGTTCTGCGTAACACTAGAATGAACCTGATTGGTTCTCACTGAAGTTCAAACGTGATGCGTAACACTAAAATGAACCTGATTGGTTCTCGCTGAAGCTCAAACGTTCTGCGTAACACGAGAATGAACCTCATTGGTTCTCACTGAAGTTCAAACGTGATGCGTAACACTAAAATGAACCTCGTTGGTTCTCACTGAAGTTCAAACGTTCTGCGTAACACGAGAATGAACCTCATTGGTTCTCGCTGAAGCTCAAACGTTTTGCGTAACACGAGATTGAACCTCATTGGTTCTCACTGAAGTTCAAACGTGATGCGTAACAGTAAAATGAACCTGATTGGTTCTCGCTGAAGCTCAAACGTTCTGCGTAACACGAGAATGAACCTGATTGGGTCTTGTTGAAGCTAAAACGTTCTGCATAACATGAAAATGAACCTCATTGGTTCTTGTTGAAGCTCAAACGTTCTGCGTAACACGAGAATGAACCTGATTGGTTCTCGCTGAAGCTAAAACGTTCTGCGTAACACGAGAATGAACCTCATTGGTTCTCGCTGAAGCTCAAGCGTTTTGCGTAACACGAAAATGAACCTGATTGGTTCTCGCTGAAGCTCAAACGTTCTGCGTAACACGAGAATGAACCTGATTGGGTCTTGTTGAAGCTAAAACGTTCTGCGTAACACGAAAATGAACCTGATTGGTTCTCGCTGAAGCTCAAACGTTCTGCGTAACACGAGAATGAACCTCATTGGTTCTCGCTGAAGTTCAAACTGATGCGTAACATGAGAATGAACCTCATTGGTTCTCGCTGAAGCTCAAACGTTCTGCGTAACACGAAAATGAACCTGATTGGTTCTCGCTGAAGCTCAAACGTTCTGCGTAACACTAGAATGAACCTGATTGGTTCTCACTGAAGTTCAAACGTGATGCGTAACACTAAAATGAACCTGATTGGTTCTCGCTGAAGCTCAAACGTTCTGCGTAACACGAGAATGAACCTCATTGGTTCTCACTGAAGTTCAAACGTGATGCGTAACACTAAAATGAACCTCGTTGGTTCTCACTGAAGTTCAAACGTTCTGCGTAACACGAGAATGAACCTCATTGGTTCTCGCTGAAGCTCAAACGTTTTGCGTAACACGAGATTGAACCTCATTGGTTCTCACTGAAGTTCAAACGTGATGCGTAACAGTAAAATGAACCTGATTGGTTCTCGCTGAAGCTCAAACGTTCTGCGTAACACGAGAATGAACCTGATTGGGTCTTGTTGAAGCTAAAACGTTCTGCATAACATGAAAATGAACCTCATTGGTTCTTGTTGAAGCTCAAACGTTCTGCGTAACACGAGAATGAACCTCATTGGTTCTCACTGAAGTTCAAACGTGATGCGTAACACGAGAATGAACCTCATTGGTTCTCACTGAAGTTCAAACGTGATGCGTAACACGAGAATGACCCTCATTGGTTCTCGCTGAAGCTCAAACGTTCTGCGTAACATGAGAATGAACCTCATTGGTTCTCGCTGAAGCTCAAACGTGATGCGTAACACGAGAATGAACCTCATTGGTTCTCGCTGAAGCTCAAACGTTTTGCGTAACACGAAAATGAACCTGATTGGGTCTTGTTGAAGCTAAAACGTTCTGCATAACATGAAAATGAACCTCATTGGTTCTTGCTGAAGCTCAAACGTTCTGCGTAACACGAGAATGAACCTCATTGGTTCTCACTGAAGTTCAAACGTGATGCGTAACACGAGAATGACCCTCATTGGTTCTCGCTGAAGCTCAACCGTTCTGCGTAACACGAAAATGAACCTGATTGGTTCTCGCTGAAGCTCAAACGTTCTGCGTAACACGAAAATGAACCTGATTGGTTCTCGCTGAAGCTCAAACGTTCTGCGTAACACGAAAATGAACCTCATTGGTTCTTGTTGAAGCTCAAACGTTCTGCGTAACACGAAAATGAACCTCATTGGTTCTCGCTGAAGTTCAAACGTGATGCGTAACATGAGAATGAACCTCATTGGTTCTCGCTGAAGCTCAAACGTTCTGCGTAACACGAAAATGAACCTGATTGGTTCTCGCTGAAGCTCAAACGTTCTGCGTAACACGAGAATGAACCTGATTGGGTCTTGTTGAAGCTAAAACGTTCTGCGTAACACGAAAATGAACCTGATTGGTTCTCACTGAAGCTCAAACGTTCTGCGTAACACGAAAATGAACCTCATTGGTTCTTGTTGAAGCTCAAACGTTCTGCGTAACACGAAAATGAACCTCATTGGTTCTCGCTGAAGTTCAAACGTGATGCGTAACATGAGAATGAACCTCATTGGTTCTCGCTGAAGCTCAAACATTCTGCGTAACACGAAAATGAACCTGATTGGTTCTCGCTGAAGCTCAAACGTTCTGCGTAACACTAGAATGAACCTGACTGGTTCTCACTGAAGTTCAAACGTGATGCGTAACACTAAAATGAACCTGATTGGTTCTCGCTGAAGCTCAAACGTTCTGCGTAACACGAAAATGAACCTCATTGGTTCTCGCTGAAGTTCAAACGTGATGCGTAACATGAGAATGGACCTCATTGGTTCTCGCTGAAGCTCAAACATTCTGCGTAACACGAAAATGAACCTGATTGGTTCTCGCTGAAGCTCAAACGTTCTGCGTAACACTAGAATGAACCTGACTGGTTCTCACTGAAGTTCAAACGTGATGCGTAACACTAAAATGAACCTGATTGGTTCTCGCTGAAGCTCAAACGTGATGCGTAACACTAGAATGAACCTCATTGGTTCTCACTGAAGTTCAAACGTGATGCGTAACACTAAAATGAACCTGATTGGTTCTCGCTGAAGCTCAAACGTTCTGCGTAACACGAGAATGAACCTCATTGGTTCTCACTGAAGCTCAAACGTTCTGCGTAACACGAGAATGAACCTCATTGGTTCTCACTGAAGTTCAAACGTGATGCGTAACACTAAAATGAACATCGTTGGTTCTCACTGAAGTTCAAACGTTCTGCGTAACACGAGAATGAACCTCATTGGTTCTCGCTGAAGCTCAAACGTTTTGCGTAACACGAGAATGAATCTCATTGGTTCTCACTGAAGTTCAAACGTGATGCGTAACATGAGAATGAATCTCATTAGTTCTCGCTGAAGTTTTACTATTAGTTTTACGATCTCTTTATGAACTTTTTGAAGTGTCAAAGTTTCAGTTGTAGAGGGACAGAAATCTCTCAGATTATCAACAACATCTTTATTTGTCTTCCGAAGATTGGAATGACAAGAGGGAGAATAAATAATGACAGAAATGTCATTTTTGAGGGAACTAACCCTTTAAACTAACATACTTTGATGTTTTACTCTACAAAACAAAACCACAGCTAATTTGCCTCATTACTGCATTAAACCGCCTTGGTGCATGAAAACACGACGATTATTTTAACACACGTCCGTCTCCTCATAATGAAATGATTCAGTCATGCAGGATTTTAACACACTGTGATCTTCCATTCAGAATATTCCTCCAAATTCTACACTGATCCCTCCCTGTAGACGACCTCATGCCTGAAGCATGTCTAATTTAAATGCTGTACTGCTCTCTCTCTCTCTCTCTCTCTCTCATGATGGGAGTAAAGGTGAAGTAGAGTTTACGCTGAACTCTAGTTGACCCGCCCGATGACAGGATAGACTGACCTGGATGTGTATGTGTTTATGGGAGTGTAAGCGCTTACGCGACGGGAGGTCTATACACAAACACACACACTCTCACGCACACACACACACACACACACACACACACACACAGGTTTATTTTGCTATCTTAGTGAGGACATTCCATAGGCGTTACGGTTTTTATACTGTACAAACTGTACATTCTGTCCCCCTACACTACCCCCACCCCTAAACCCACCCATCACACAAAACATTCTGCATTTTTACATTTTTAATAAAACATTTTTTAGTACGTTTTAATAGCTATTTGAAATATGAGGACGCATGAAATGTCCTCATAGTTCATGTTTACGTAATAATCATACCCATGACATTATACACATTTGTGTCCTCATAAATCATGAAAACAAGTACACACACGTGCGTTTTTTTTTTTTGTGTAGGTGATTGTTTGTTAGTTGTAGTTGCTTGTTTTTGCGCATTGATTTCAGGGGTCAGTATCTGATTTCAGTGTTTGTGTGTGTGTGTGGTTTCAGACTGTGTTTAATTTGATTGCATAGGTTTCCATGTCTCATTATCTGTCGTGTGACCTTTGACCTGAAAGTGTTGAGGGAAAATGGCTGCTTTAAAGCTTCTTTGTGTGTGTGTGTGTGTCCGTATGCATCCACGAGGATATCCATAATCGCACGTCCACAATCTCACACACACATACGTTGTGTTTATGTGTTTTGTGGGGACTTTCCATAGGCGTAATGGTTTTTATACTGTACAAACTGTACATTCTGCCCCCCCCACCCCTAAACTTAACCCTCACAGAAAGTGTTCTGCTATTTTAGATGTTCAAAAAAGATAATTCTGTATGATTTATAAGCTTGTTTCCTAGTGGGGACCAACAAAAGGTCCCCACAATGTCAAGATTTACTGGTTTTACCTACGTTGTGGGGACATTTGGTCCCCATAATGTAGGGAATACCCACACACACACACACACACACACACACACACACCACCATTGAAAAGTTTGAAGTCAGTCAGATTTTAAGTAATATTAAATATTCTAAATGTGTCAGTAAAGCCATTACTCCAGTCTTCAGTGTCACATGATCCTTCCGAAATCATTCTAATATGTCGATTTGCCGCTCAAGAAACATTTATGATTATGATTAATGTTGAAAACAACTATTTTTGTGGAAAATATTAGGATTCTTTAAAGAATAAAATTACTGAAGAACAGCATTGATTTGAAACCGAAATCTTTGGAACGTTACATTATAAATGTCTTTAATGCTCAATTAAATGATTCATTTCTTAAATTGAATCTTACTTTACAGTCGTGTATTTGTTTCATAAAGAGCCATAAAGAGAAGATTCGTTGACACCACGGATGCTTTGACCGCGTGTTGTCCTCTCACAAGATATCTTGTGCAATATTAATACGCTGTACTCTTAAAAACATAATTCCTGACTGAGTCAAAGTGGTTTAATAAATGAATATTTGATCAGGAGACGTGAACGCTGGTTGAACTTGTGTTGGGAGGGAACGTAGGCTGGTTGAACTCTTCTAAAATTTGTTTATTTATTATTATTTATTCATTGACTTGTTTGAGAACAAGCTCGAGGTATTTTGTGTGTGGACTAAACAATACACGACCTGCTGACCTTTAGGTGTCGGGCACAGTGATCTTCTGAGATTGATGGACAGACGTTTAGTGGTTTCCTGATCTCACATCTGTGGTTTTGAACCAGAGGTCCTTGGGATTGAAAAGGTTTAAATGTCCGAGTGGCCACTTAAAACCTGTGGATTAAGAGCGATACATTAGACAAAGACGTTATTACCAGAAAAGCATTTTAATCTACAAAAGTGAATGTTTGAATTTAAACTGCACTGCAAAAAAAAAAAAAATATGAAAGTAAATAAAAGATTATTGGAGTATGTTTACCAGAAAACACTGTTTTTCTACATCACAATTTCACATTTAAAGTTCTTCTCAAATAAGAACAAATGTAGGGGGCGGGGCTTGATCTGTGCGGAATTGATTGGATGGTTTGCTATTGGTGGATCTCATGTGAGTGACAGGTTGCCCCGCCCTCGTCAGTTATTTTGATTCAAAATTTTGAGGCACATGTATTTAAAAAATAATAATAATAATGTGCACCAATAAATCACTTAGAATAAACTAATGTCCATTTTGACTTTGTTTCTTTAGGGACATTTTGGCCGATAACCGATAATGTTTGAAAGCCAATAACCGATATATGGGCCGATAAATATAAATCCAAATTTTAATAACATTTTTTGAGAGCCTTATTACAAAAACAAAAGTGTCCCCATTAAAAGCATGTCCCAAACACACAAATATAATGTTCTCATATGGATCTTATATGACAGATTGAGCTGCACATGTTGTACTTTACTGTATTTTCCTTTTTTAAGTGATTTCAATCATATTTCAAGCAATTCAAAACCATAATGTTGAACATCTGAAGGAAATAATCCATTATTTATCAGCTTTAATATATCGGCCAGATTTTCTTAATGGGCCGATAACGATAACATTAAAAATGAACATATATCAGCCGATGCCGATATATCGTACATCCTAATACTAGCAATTATACTGAGTAAAACTGTTTCAGCACAGCAGAGGCGGCCTTTACGATTCGAAGGCACATTTTAAAGAATCATTCAGTCAAACGATTCGTTCAAAATGGGGATTCGTTCAAAACGGGGATTTGTTCAAAATGGGGATTCGTTCAAAATGGGGATTCGTTCAAAATGGGGATTCGTTCCCTGGTGTTGCTCAGAGACACTCTGGATTTGTTTGGAACTATTTTCGTTTGTGAAATAAAGCAAAAAAAGACAATGTTCTATAAGTCTGAAATCAAAAGTCATAATGTCCTAACTTGCCGCGACATGCAATAAAATGCGTCTTTTCAATGCTAATCAGAGTTTATGTCCTAACTAGCCACGACGGCAACACGCGACGGTTTTAGAAACGGTTTCTATTTTTCTGCGGCGTCACGACTGGAACAACAACACACAGTATGACAATGACAATCCCAGGCACTGTGTATGTGCGTTATTTAATGTTAAAAGTGTCTAATGTGAGTTTGAATGTCATTTTGTGTCTTTTATAGCCGTAACATTAACATTGAATTTTGCATTTGCAATTGACTCTTCGCTAACAGTTTGATTGACAGGCGATCTGACCAATCATAACCCCGAATCGGCCATTTTGTCCGTCAAAGCGGTCAGGGGAGTTAGTATCCCTCAAACTTTGGTGTTCCGAGTTAAAAAATGAGCAGCTTTTTAAAAATTGCTTGTGAATCGCTTGTTATACTTAGTTCAGTTCCAAAAAAGAAACACAAAACATGTACTAATAGAAAGAAAACAAGATGACAAAAAGATTGATTTCAATATTTGATGATAATATAGCATAACAAGAGATTAATATTTTTTTTAGACCGGTCATTTTTGTCCAGGAACTTTGGAAGCTTGTAAAAAAAATGTAACTTTTTATCTCACAATTCTGACTTTTTTCTCAGAAGTGCACGATATGAAGTCAGAATTGCGTGATATAAACTCACAGACTCAGAATCGCGAGTTTAAATGTTGCCATTTTTATCTCACAATTTTGACTTTTTTTTCTCGCAATTGCAAGTTATCTCACAATTGACTCTTCGCCGGCAGTTTGATTGACAGGCGATCTGACCAATCATAACCCTGAATCCACCATTTTGTCCGTCAAAGCGGTCAGGGGAGTTCGTAGATTAACGTTGGTGAACTTGAATCACGTCTTGAAACAACATTCCTTCTGATGTTCATTCATGTTTATTTGATGCTATAAATGAACTAGTATGAAGAGATGATCGAGGAGCTACAGCGATCTGTCACCACACATTAAACACACACTAGACGCTATTTATTGATTCAACTTCTATTTTAAATATGAAACTGTTTCATACGTTCTCAGTGTCTCTTTGCTCCCACTGCGTGAGAACATGATGTGTGGCATGATGGGTGCATTGTTGGTCAATTGTGCTGATATTCAGGAAAACAGCATTGTATTTTTGCCTCTAGCCCTCGTTAATGTCCGTCACGGCAGGAGGCGGACAGAGACGCCGTCTGTTTCGAGTAAAAACGTAGCAAAGGCCGCTACTAGCGCGCGGTGACATTGACCGCGTGGTCCGGTCTGGAGCACAAACACCGCAGGACGACACACACGCTCAACTGCGTTTCGCTCCTCGTCTCGGTCTGTTTCACAGACGTCGCAGGAGGCAAAGACACACAAATGAATCTTGTCACAACATGATGGACAGCAATAGCGACTGACAGCTCTTGTGGGGTGCTAATGGAGGCGTGTGCAAGTATATCTGTGTTTACATGCCTACAGACTCAACACGACCCTTCACAACAAGAGCTGCAAACATGTTCTGAATTCACGACGGATCATTAGCGGTGTTTAATCAGTCACGCTTTATTATTATTATTATTATTATTATTATTATTAGCGCTGCTCGTACTCACAGTTAGTGGTTTGAACAGAATCTAAAGTAAGAAATAATTACGTGTTTGTGTTAATAATTCCTTATAATGAAATACTGGGTGATAAAAATGACAATCACACTGAAATAGAATTAAATAGAAATAGAATCTGTGGAAAGCCTCATTCTATTTAAGAAGTGCATTTTGTTGCAGTGCCACCAGTGACCACTAGAGGTCCAGAGAGCTACAGTTTACACTTCATTACACACACACACACACACACACACACACACTGCATGAAGCACTCATGTGTGATAAAGACGTGCATTTGAAACAATCAATCAGTTATTCAGGAAATGTTTTGGGGATTTAATTGTTTGTTGTCGCTTTAAAACACTTGTTTGTTTACATGTAATAAAAAAGGGCAGCCTGGGTTAGCTACAACACACACACACACACACACACACACCAAAACACATCAGTGACGTGAGGTCCTGGCAGACAGGATGTTGATTATGTTCTAGATTAGCAACTGCTGGCAAGAGTGTATGTACACACACACACACACACACACACACACACACACACACACACACACACACACACACACACACACACGTTGGGATGCCATGTTTTATTAGACATAATGATTTTTATACTGTACAAACTGTATATTCTCCCGCTCTACCCCTCACAGAAAACATTCAGCTATTTTAGATGTTCAAAAAAGATCATTCTGTATGATTTATAAGCTTATTTCCTCATGGGGACCGAAACAAAAAATATCTCTGGTGAAAAATTAGGGAATACAAGGCACACACACACACACACACACACACACACACACACACACACACACACACACACACACACACACACACACGGTTTCGGTACGTACTGTGTTCAAGGGAAAAAGGACTAGTGTCAAATAAAAATAAAGACAATAAGAACAAAAACAATCAAACTACATGCGACGGCACAAATAAAATAAACAACGCTTTTCAGGTTATTAATGCATCTAAAAGTAGTTTCCGGGTACAGATATTGAATAAAGTCGTCAAATGTAAAATAAAATTGCGTATAATCTTAATCATTATTAAAGTTACAAACGCTATTCAATCAAGAGCACGAGTGATTTCCTTGTCTTGTGGTGTTTGATTGACATTAAAAACACATGCAGGAAAATTAGGCTACTGTCACTTTAAGACTAATTCACGACCCTAACACACATGCCTTGTCTTTCTTGACTGTTTAAGGTTCACTTAACACATAACCTACTGTGTTTACTATAGGATACTTGTTGACGTAATTTTTGTGTGAATTTGTCTGTTCAAGCGCAAGACTTAAAAAGAGATCTCAATATTTGCTGGTCTCTTCCATGGTCAGATTTAAAGGGTTAATTCACCCAAAAATGAAATTTCTGTCACTAATTCCTCGTTCTACAGCCGTAAGATCTTCGTTCATCTTCAGAACACAAATGAAGATATTTTTGATGAAATCCGATGGTTCAGTGAGTCTCTATTGATAATGAACACTTTCAATGTCCAGAAAGATACTAAAACATATTTAAAACGGGTCATGTGACTACAGTGGGTCAACCTTAATATTATAAAGTGACGAGAATACTTTTTGTGCGCCAAAAACACAAAATAACGACTTTATTCAACAATATCTAGTGATCTCAAAACACTGATTCATGAAGCTTTACGAATCTTTTGTTTCGTTCAAAATGAATCAAACTGAATCAAACTGCCAAAGTCACGTGAACTATTGAAATTTCGAATCACTGATGATGTAACGAAGCCTCGTTTACTGAAATCACGTGACTTTGGCGCTCCGAATCACTGATTCGACACAAAAGATTCGTAAAGCTTCATGAATCAGTGTTTTGAGGACTGAATTTACATTTTTGAGTGAACTAACACTTTAAATGAAGGCACATTTTTTGCTGTAAAGTGGAGAAGAATGAATATTTTTGCTTTTTCTATTCGTTGTATGTTGAATTTATGTTTATAAAAAAGATGGTTGCCGTACATAAGCATTTACCATTTTTTTAAAACCTGTATTTACTATTTTTATGCTGTTTTTACGCATGATGACGTCCCCAAAAGGAGTTTTTGTGAGTTTTTGTCAGCTTTAACTAACTAAATTTGTCCAAAAAATATGGTTAAGTAGGTGTGTGTAATTATTTATTTTTTCCCAAGCCAGTTTGGCAGAAATCCTGCCCTGCGGATAATGTGATTGGTTAAGGTTAGGGCGAAGGGAAAGGTTAGGGATTAGTGTTTGGTGTAGGCAATCAGCGCTGTGACTGACTCGACCAATGAAATCTTTAGAATCGGCTGCGGGGGCGGAGCTTCTGCCGAACTGGTTTGGAAAACAAAATCCCACAAGTAGGCACACACACACACACACACACACACACACACACACACACACACACACTAGAAGAAAGAGGAATAAGACACTCTCTCTCACACACACAATTTGTGTATTGTCGTATTATTGCAACTCCCATCACTAAATTGATTCCCTGTAATCTGAAATTATCTTGATAAATCACTTCCGTTCTATCCGTTTCTGCTTTATCCGCGCGTGTGTGTGTCTCGCGCTGCAGGGCTAAAGCTGTTGTTGCCACACATGGCGTTGTGTTGCTGATTAAATATTTGTCATCAGCTGCTCAGGTCAAGCGCACACAAACACGCTCAGATTAACACGTGCACCGACACACACTTCAAATATGTCATATTCGGCTATTAACTGATAACAGCTGATCCAGAGCGCATCCAAACAACAATGCTTGATTAGCACACGCTGTGATTAAATCTATCAATGAGAGATTAGAAATAAGATTAGAAGACAGGCACTTCATCTGATTCACATTTAATCCCGGAGTGTTCCTGTTTGTGCCAGGCTTTCCTGCCCTCTGAGTGTGCGCTTTAACCTAAAGACTCACATCCCCGAGTGCCGTCATGAGGATGTTGTCACGTTGTCTAATTGGCTTTGGACCTATAGGCAGTTTACCGCTCTGGAACAGCGGGATTACCGGAGGAGCGATAGTCATACAGTATGTCAGCAGGGTTTGAAACGTCTTCTCTGAGTGAACGATGAATGTATTAACACATGATAATAGCTGTAATAATTGGGAACTATACATAAAATTGCTTCTTTTTTCTTCTTTTAAGATATTACTAACAGGTAAAGTAAATATAATGAAAATATAAGATAAGAAAGTGCATATATTCCCCTCTAGAGTTGATTTCTCTAGTGAACTAACATGCTGTGGACAGGGTTGGGGAGTAACGAAATAACTTAGTGACGTATTTAAAATACAAAATTTAAGTGACTGTATTTCATTTTAAATGGGTGGTAATCAGATTACAGTTACATCTGAAAAGTGTTTTAGATTACCAAAGTGATTACTTTGAGTTTTAATGTCATTTAAACAGCAATTGGTGATTCTCTGACTCTGACCGTCTGAAAAAGAGGAGTTAAGTTTCATGTTTTCCACTGTTTTCATGTTTTGTGAGTCATTGTATAATTCACTCGTCACTGCAACTTTTTCTCACAATTTGTTTTTTTCCCTCACAATTGTGAGTTTGTGTTTCACAATTCTGACTTCTTTTTCTCAGAATTGCGAGATTTAAACTCACAATTGCAAGTTATAAAGTCAGAATTTGGAGATATAAACTTGCAATACTGACTTTTTTTCTTGCAATTGTGAATTTAGTTTGTGAGTTTATATCTCATAATTCTGACTTTTCTCAATATTGTCAGTTTATATCTCATAATTCTGACTTTTCTCAATATTGTGAGTTTATATCTCATAATTCTGACTTTTCTCAATATTGTGAGTATTTCTCATAATTCTGACTTTTCTCAATATTGCGAGTTTATATCTCATAATTCTGACTTTTCTCAATATTGTGAGTTTATATCTCATAATTCTGACTTTATAACTCACAATTGCAACTTTATATCACACAATTCTGAGGGAAAAAGTCAGAATTGTGAGATAAAAACTCACAATGACCTTTTTTGTGTTTGTTCCACACTTATTAATATTCCAAAGTATTCTAAAGTATTTAGATTAAGTTACTAAACTTGAGTAATGTAACGAAATACGTTACAAATTACTTTTTAAAGCATGTATTTTATAATCTGTAGTGAAATACATTTTAAAAGTAACTGACCCAGCCCTGGCTGTGGACACTAAATGACTTTCCTGAGGTGAATGTAATGCTGCGTGAGATTATGTTCAAGATGTTTTATCGATGTCTATCTAATGGTTTAGAGATTACACGCATGTCTTGATCGTCTGTTCTTCTTCTTCTGCTCTTTTTCCTGTTGTGGCAGTTAGCGAACTGCATTACCTCAAGCGCCACCTTCTGGATTGGAGTGTGGATCGCCTTTGACTGACTGAATGAACCGAATCATGATGTCTGTACCGAGACAGTTTGGGACAAAAACATGCAACATTACTCCCTTAATATATATGTCAGTTCTCTGTACTGGTTTTAGTTACTACAAGCTTCGGTGAAATAAATGTTTTGACCTCTGAATTTCATGTTTTGATTGAAAGCAGCTGCAGGATTATAGCTTTGGTTCTGGAGGACTCTTATTTGCCCTTCCCTCTAGTTGTGTGTGCGTGTGTGTGTGTGTGTGTGTGTGTGTACTCTATGCAAATGCTTGATAGTACAGCTGGGCATTGACACAAATATCACGATTAGATTTAATTTAAATTCACAAACATTTGATTTTCGATACAGATACAGTACATGACTTTTTTTTTTGAAATATAAACATTTAAATGGTGGCTGTCATAAAAAACATGATACAAAACAAAAGATTTGTAAAGCTTCATGAATCAGTGTTTTGAAATCGGCCATCACTGTAGTCACATGACCTGTTTTAAATATGTTTTAGTGTCTTTCTGGACATTGAAAGTGTTCATTATCAATAGACTCACTGAACCATCGGATTTCATCAAAAATATCTTCATTTGTGTTCTGAAGATGAACGAAGGTCTTACGGGTGTAGAACCACATGAGGGAGAGGAAATAATGACAGAATTTTCATTTTTGGGTGAACTAATCCTTTAAGAATCAATATCGGTTCTTCAAAATGAGAATTGATTAAAATACCCACCCCTACTTGATCGCCATAAAACTAGATTAAATGCAACTGTTAAAAAAGGTTCCGTCAATATACATCACAATCTCCTAACAGTCAGCTTAACATCCCACTGTTTGACCTTGGAGATCTTGACCCGTTTTGACCTTGTAGACGATCTGGCAAATGGCAAAAGATTTTCATATGACTCCAATGTACGACTCTCATGGATGTTCTGCTCTGCGCGGATGCTAGCTCCTTTGTCAAAACGATAAATTTGTGTAATCTGGGTTAGGGTTTAGTGTAATGCGTTTAAGACAGTTGCCCAGAGTTTGGCAGGGCCGCTTTGCCAATTGCTTTGTCTGTCAAGATTATGTTGTATAGATGTTTGGGTCACCTAAGAGGATTTGACATAATACCTTGACACCTGGAGATGGAGGTAAGGAGGGATGGGCGTTTTTTTGGACATTTACAGGTGCTGGTCATATAATTAGAATATCATCAAAAAGTTGATTTATTTCACTAATTCCATTCAAAAAGTGAAACTTGTACATTATATTCATTCATTACACACAGACTGATATATTTCAAATGTATATCTGTTTTAATTTTGATGATTATAACTGACAAGGAAGGAAAATCCCAAATTCAGTATCTCAGAAAATTAGAATATTGTGAAAAGGTTCAATATTGAAGACACTCTAATCAGCTAATGAACTCAAAACACCTGCAAAGGCCTTTAAATGTTCTCTCAGTCTAGTTCTGTAGGACACAATCATGGGGAAGACTGCTGACTTGACAGTTGTCCAAAAGACGACCATTGACACCTTGCACAAGGAGGACAAGACACAAAAGGTCATTGCAAAAGAGGCCGGCTGTTCACTGAGCTTTGTGTCCAAGAGCATTAATAGAGTGGCGAAGGGAAGGAAAACATGTGGTAGAAAAAGGTGTACAAACAATAGAGATAACCGCAGTCTGGAGAGGATTGTGAAACAAAACCCATTCAAAAATGTGGGGGAGATTCACAAAGAGTGGACTGCAGCTGGAGTCAGTGCTTCAAGAGCCACCACGCACAGACATGGGTTTCCTTGTGTCAAGCCACTCTTGAACAACAGACAGCATCAGAAGCATCTCGCCTGGGCTAAACACAAAAAGGACTGGACTGCTGCTGAGTGCTCCAAAGTTATGTTCTCTGATGAAAGTACATTTTGCATTTTCTTTGGAAATCAGGGTCCCAGAGTCTGGAGGAAGAGAGAAAAGGCACACAATCCACGTTGCTTGAGGTCCATGTTGCTTGATGGTTTGGGGTACAATGGTGTTGGTCCACTGTGTTTTCTGAGGTCCAAGGTCAACGCAAGAAAATCTATGAGGTATTGTAAAGATATGCCAGACCCAACAATGCAGAAGAGCTGAAGGCCACTATCAGAGCAACCTGGGCTCTCATAACACCTGAGCAGTGCCACAGATTGACCGACTCCATGCCACGCCGCATTGCTGCAGTAATTCAGGCAAAAGGAGCCACAACTAAGTATTGAGTGCTGGACATGCTCATACTTTCCATGTTCACACTTTTCAGTTGGCCAAGATTTCTAAAAATCCTTTCTTCGTATTGGTCTCAAGTCTCTGAGATACTGAATTTGGGATTTTCCTTAGTTGTCAGTTATAATCATCAAAATTAAAAGAAATAAACATTTGAAATATATCAGTCTGTGTGTAAAGAATGAATATAATACACAAGTTTCACTTTTTGAATGGAATTATTGAAATAAATCAACTTTTTGATGATATTCTAATTATATGACCAGCACCTGTATACAACACGCTAGCAACCCTCCAAAACATGTTAGAAAGGTGTTTTGAATGTTTCACAGCAACACCATAGAAACCACCCAACACACCACAGCAACCTAATAGAAATGTGCTAAAAATATCCAGAATGTTGATGTACACAAGGACTCCGGTGCTTCCGGTGTTGACATGAGCTGGCCTTTGTTTCTCCAACACGGTTTTGCGGCATGCCAGCTTCATCATTCCCCCCTCCGTGCGCAGATTCCCTTGTGTTGGCATTGTATTGCCAACAAAGCTCAGGCATGATAAATTGTTAAAGCTTGAGATTCCCTCTTGCCACAGGGAGGCTCCGTCAGAGGACGAGCTGTCAAACATGGTTGTGGGAGGGCGGCCATGAGAAGCGAAGGCTGTCTGGTGCTGCTACTGTCTGAAGGGTATCACACATACTGGTCAAACGAGGACACACACATGCACTCGCACACACACACAGCTTTCAGTGGACGGTGCTTCCCTGAAATCTTACGTTACTGTGAGCAAATGCATGCATGTTGTTTTGTTGTCTTGAACAGATTTGTGTAAACGTGTTGACAGATGGGAAATGAGACCCTGAAAACATGTCGTGTCTGCCCGTGTAACCCACACCGAGTCCACCGTGAATACACATGAGTTCTGTTCGCCACTACTAAAGCAACCACTACAGAGATTAAAGCAGGACACAAACACTGAATACACTTACAGTGAGCCCAGAGGGGGAATGAATCAGATGCGGGAGGCGTTTTTCTTCACATCTTATTATTTATCATCTTCTAATAATGCCATGAAGAGTCAATTAAGACCAAGTACTCATGTGTGACTTTTCTGGGGTTCATTTATATTAAAACTATCAGATTTCAAATTTGTGTTGTGTTAATTAAAACTTGAGGACTTTTTATTATGCCTTCAGCATTTTAAATTTCCTTTTGTTATATTATATTTGTTTATGTAGAATAAAATCAGTGCTGTCAAATCGATTAATCACGATTAATCGCATCAGACATAAAAGTATGTAAATTATGTGTGTGTGTGTGTGTGTGTGTATAAATATATATATATCTGTGTGTGTGTGTGTGTGTTAGGGTTATATATATATATATATATATATATATATATATATATATATATACACACACACAAACAAACATTATATATTTACAGACTGTTATATTAATGCGATTAATCACTTAAAATATAAAAGTTTCTAAATAAATAGTATAAATATAAATATATAAAAATAAATAATGTGTGTATTTTTTTCTGTGTGTGTGTCTGTGTGTATATATATGTGTATATATATATACACACATGATATATTTACAGATATTTGTTAGATAATCAATTTTTTTCGCGAATAATCACATCAAGCATAAAAGTTTGTAAATATATGTGTGTATATATATATATATATATATATATATACACACACACACACACACATATATTATATATTACATATTATATTATATATTACATTAACTTTTAATTTAGATGCGATTAATCACAATTAATTGATTTGACAGCACTGATTTTATTGTTTTACTTTTGTTACAGACACTTATCCTATGAAAACCCATCATAAATATATAATCTAATCCAAAGACTGATAAATACAATAACATATATCATTTTAATATTTTTTTTTTGTGAAAATAATATCAGTGTTTACATTAATTACAGCTATTGCTCGGCTGTGCCGTCAAAAATAAGTACATTTGTTTGCAAGCGAGATGAAATAAGATTAAATCTGTGTGCATTAAAGTAAAATCACCTGAATATTTGCATGAATATAGTGTGTAATTTCCAAATAAGCTGTAATTTTGTCAAATGGAGGGAAAAAATTAATTAATCATGTGTATTTACAAACATAGAAGCTTCAACAATTATAATAAATAATATTTAAAATTACTTTTTTATCACTTAATGCTTTTGAGATCATCATTTGGTTCAGAGAAAATTTCATAAATGACAGAAGTCTTGTGTTTATACACTATTGGACATTGTTAGTAGACAAATTAAAGAAACTAATGTGAGCATAAAAAGAATTTTAAGAGTCAAACACTGAGTTGATTGCGAATGGATTAGACGAAGCAAACGTGGATCAGGCTGTAATATTATTGTTTATGATCTTCCATCGGCGTCATTGAGGAAAGACTCGCATCGTTCCCTCGTGATAATCTGCATCGCAGCCGTGTGGTAAAGCTAACGTTTGCAGAGAAAGGTTTTATTATAAGTCAAACAGATCAAATTTACCGCTGATCCCTCCAAATATCTATTGTACAAAAGATTTAATCTGATTTAATGCAGCTGAATGTGATATGATGAGATATTTCAGAAATAGATTTGTTGCTCTTCCCCCTCCCTACCTCACCGTTCTCCTGTGATGAGACTGTATGTTTGTTTGTGCAAATGCGTGTTTATGGTGTTCGAGGATTAAAACACATTTGGCATCACTGACAATAAACAAAATTAGGCCTTTGTTTGTGTGTGGACGGCATTTATCTGAGCGTCAGATGAACTTAAACCCGCAAAGAACAAGTTTGCAATGTTCTCTATCCAATAGTCTGTTTTCAAAATAAGGAATAAACCCTGTTATGTAACGAAACTAGAGGCGTTTGGATGAATGTTTTATACCCTGAATCCAGTCATCATACTGTAGGAAGAGTCAGATCAAGGTAAATGCATAATTCATCATCCATGACTTGGTTGAAGACCCCGTTTGACCTTATTAAAGGGTTAATTCAAGCAAAAATGAAATTCCAGTCATTATTTCCTCTCTGTCATGTGGTTCTACACCCGTTCATCTTCAGAACACAAATGAAGATATTTTTGATGAAATCCGATGGTTCAGTGAGTCTCTATTGATAATGAACACTTTCAATGTCCAGAAAGATACTAAAACATATTTAAAACAGGTCATGTGACTACAGTGGTTCAACCTTAATGTTATAAAGCGTCGAAAATACTTTTTGTGCGCCAAAAAAATGATTTTTCAACAATATCTAGTGATGGACGATTTCAAAACACTGATTCATGAAGCTTTACGAATCTTTTGTGTCGAATCAGTAGCACCAAAGTCACGTGATTTCAGCAAACGAGGCTTCGTTACATCATAAGTGATTCGAAATTTCAATAGTTCACGTGACTTTGGCAGTTTGATTCACGCTCTGAACCACTGATTCGACACAAAAGATTCATGAAGCTTAAACACATGAAAGAGAACTCAGTTTGATACTCACACGACGCGCCGTCTGACATGCAGCTTTCTGTGCGTGTGCTTCAGACGTCTTCGCTCAGAAATGACGATGTCACATGACCGCGATAGAAATAATAATCAAAACTAATCGGATGTTCGGCAGAGTATCTGAGGCACAAGCTGTACAGGCTCCACCCTCTTCTGGAAAGGGGGCGGGGAGCAGCAGCTCGTTTGCATTTAAAGACACATGCACGAAACGGCCTTCCACTCAAAAATGAGCATTTACAAAAAGCGATAATAAATGATCAGCGGGGGATTTTGAGCTGAAACACATTCTGGCGACACCAGAGACGTAATAGAGGGGCGTAATAGATCCGCTTTAATAAGTGGTTCTTACAGTTTTGTTTCAAGATTCACATTCACTGTAACTCATGTATGAGTCTGCGCTGTGGTTCAAACCATTTGGAAGATATTCTCATAGTTTTGAGGTTCATGTTGACCTCTGTCTAATTTGGTTTCTATCACGATGGATTTGCACAAAGATTTTAATTGGACACAGATTTTGGTGTCAACAAAAGACATTGAGAAGCATTTTTTCCTCTCAGTGCCTGATGTCTGATAATGTCAGTTGTGACCCGTTTTTGGGGTCGCATCCCGCCTGCTGAGAAGTGCGATTCAGAAGAGTTGCGATGAACTCACTGAACTGGAGGATGGAGGAACATTTCCAGACACTGTTATTGTTTGAGTATTGATGTCCATCTGTAATACTCTGAAAAAAAATTGTTGTAGGATTTACTTGGGGGCGGACGGGGGGCGAACTGGGAAACAACTGCTGCTAAATCTCCCAAATAATTACAAAATGTTGTATTAAACTTGACATTTTTAAGTAGAACTCTCAAGATTATTTATACTGTTATTTTTTATTACATTATTGTATAATTAATTTTAGTCTCATTTGTTGGGAACTTTGTAGCCACCAAAAATATACAAGAACATTTTGCTATTATTGTTTCTGATTGAACATTCCGTTTTCTAAATGTTTTAAAGACAGTTATGCGAACATTCCATTTTGCAATCATTATGGGAATGTTACTTTTGAATGTTCTCTGAAAAAAGTTACATTTTAAAAACATAATAAAAGTCATGTTTTACATCATACAAACAGACTGTACAACTTTGAACAAACGTTGTATTAACGTTACGAGAACGTTCATTTTCTGTGCCAGCGCATCAGAGGACTCGTCGTGTAAACGGACTCGTCTAACTCGGGTCTTGTCCCTCGTTTTGGAGGGAATGGCGGTCAGGCAGATGGTGTGAGCCCACGTGACAGACCCCACATCACCTTCATGCCGACGGCTGGGCTTCTCAAGGGTGACTGGGTTTGATGACTCTCTTCGAGTGAGCCCGCTGGGTTTGTTGAGTCTGAATCCTGTCTGAAACGGCGCTCAGCCGGACCACCATTTGAGCCCAGCTGGTTCTGAGCACTAATGATGTCTTAATCTAGGTTAGTGATTATTCCAGACAAGCAGAGTGAGAGTATTGTCTGCTTTTTGTTTTGAAACAAACTGGCATGATACCAAATAACCTGTTGCCGTGGATCGTTGAGCAACTAAATACCACTTTTTACTCAACTGTGCTGCTTTAAAAATCTGTTATTTTGTGTTCCTTTCACCCATTTGTACATCAGTACAAACGGACGTGCCATTAGTGGAAATAATCTGTCTTTGAGGTTGTTACACAACACTGAACACTCAGAACACAGAGTACAAAGTCTCATACTGACACACATACACACAGTGACATGCGTCCCCTCGGTGAAGCCCCGCCCCCTCGCCGCTTGTGTTGCGTTATACAGACAGTCAGAGTCCAGGGATTTTCTCAATGGATGCGAGAGCAACTAGTGTGTTTTCCTTTATACAGATTATACAGAATTGGGAAATGGACAGACACACAACAATATTTGAGTTGGAGGAAGTCATTAAATATATTTAAATGGGTATTTTTAGGCTTTTAGTCCATGTCGGTTTGTTTGCGACAGTGGGAGCTTGTTGCTGCCACTAAATAAAAAAAAATAAATAAAAAAAAGGTAATTCTGACTTTTTTCTTCTGTTTTTTCGCAAGTGCGAGTTTTTATCATGCAATTCTGACTTTATATCTCATAATTCGGACTTTATATCTCGCAATTCTGACTTTGTATCTCACAATTCTGACTTTATACCTTCCAATTCGGACTTTATATCTCACAATTCTGACTTTATATCTCACAATTCTGACTTTATATCTCACAATTCTGACTTTATATCTCATAATTCGGACTTTATATCTCACAATTCTGACTTTATATCTCACAATTCTGACTTTATATCTCACAATTCTGACTTTATATCTCACAATTCGGACTTTATATCTCGCAATTCGGACTTTGTAACTCAAAATTCTGACTTTATATCTCACAATTCTGACTTTATAACTCAAAATTCTGACTTTATATCTCACAATTCTGACTTTATAACTCGCAATTCGGACTTTATATCTCGCAATTCGGACTTTATATCTCGCAATTCTGACTTTATATCTCATAATTCGGACTTTATAACTCGCAATTCTGACTTTGTAACTCAAAATTCTGACTTTATATCTCACAATTCTGACTTTATAACTCGCAATTCGGACTTTATATCTCGCAATTCTGACTTTATAACTCGCAATTCTGACTTTATATCTCGCAATTCGGACTTTATATCTCATAATTCGGACTTTATAACTCGCAATTCGGACTTTATATCTCATAATTCGGACTTTGTAACTCGCAATTCGGACTTTATATCTCATAATTCGGACTTTGTAACTCAAAATTCTGACTTTATATCTCACAATTCTGACTTTATAACTCGCAATTCGGACTTTATATCTCGCAATTCGGACTTTATATCTCGCAATTCGGACTTTATAACTAGCAATTCGGACTTTATAACTCGCAATTCTGACTTTATATCGTGCAATTCGGACTTTATAACTAGCAATTCGGACTTTATATCTCGCAATTCGGACTTTATATCTCGCAATTCGGACTTTATAACTAGCAATTCTGACTTTATATCTCGCAATTCTGACTTTATATCTCACAATTCTGACTTTATATCGTGCAATTCTGACTTTATAACTCGCAATTCGGACTTTATATCTCACAATCGGACTTTATAACACCCAATTCTAACTTTTTAACTCGCAAATAATTGTGAGTTCATATCATGGAATTTTGAGAAAAAAATGTTTTATATCATTGTGGAAACAAGCTGCCATATTCATCCACTAGTGAAAATGCATTTTGTAAAGAGTTGAGTGTTGAATAGAAAATTCAAAAAGGTTGACTAGCATTTTACTATTAGTTAAGAAGTACTAAGAAAAGCCCCCCCCCCCATTTATTAGTTGTAACAGTGTAAGGGGATTTTGGATGCAGTTGATTTGTGCCAGTGTTATTTTACTGTTGTACTATTATAGGGTTTATTAATTGTGATTTAGCTTTTATTTTTATATTTTAGGTTTTAGTAAATGTGCTTTTGCAATTTTTAATTATTTTTTGAATATTTCTATTTAGCTTTAATTTATTTTCATTTCAGTTTCAGTAATTTTAGTACTTCAATTTAAACTATTTTTTAATTTAAAATAAACTAGCATAGAATAATTACATTTATTCAGTATATTTAAATAATAATAATAATAATATATGATTTGAATGCCAAATTAAATAATAATAATAATATTTCAGTTTAATTCTAAAAAGTTTTTCATTCTAATATTTATATATTTTTATAAGCGAAAACATTAACAGACATGTAATCAGTCGTTCAAACTACAAAATTGGAGACGTTTATTTGCGACACAATCCACAAAGTTCATCTGAAGTATTCATTTGCATTCAGACAGACAAAATTCCACTCAGAAATGAACTATAACATGTAGTTTCCGCATGTACCAGCAGGGGCTGATGGGATCATGCTGCCATTTCATAGTCATGTGATCAGCAATGATAGCAAAAGCGACAAGCCTCAAAACACAGGTGAGATTGTGAGACACTAAATAGCGGCAGGTCGAGCGCCGCTGATGTAAACACATGTACATACTGACCTACTGATGCTACAATTGCCTTTATGTCAGTGTATTAAATCTGCTTGTTGAATGTAATGTAATGTTACAGCTGTTCATCTTTCATCTGAATCCTATTAGGTTTGTCTTGATGCTCCCAAATACCGAACAGGCCTACATCTAGTTTAATGTGCTTACTGTACTTACAAACATGGCGTCCTGTGTGTTTTTCTTTAGATGTGTGTATATATCCACAGGCAGATGTTGTGGCTTCATATTTAATCCTTATTCGGAAGTTATTTCACGTCATTTCGGGAGTGTGGAGTAACTTTGTGAGGGAATTAGGCAGCTTGTATAGTGCAAATCTGAATCGCTCCGCAGGATTTTTTGTATTACAAATGCATGTTTAAGTATGCAAATGATGCATGCTTTATCTAATGCTTGGTTATTTTAGCAGAACACCAATATGATCTGTTCCTCACATGCTTATAATATCATATCAGAAGCTCATTATCAAATGACACACACATGTGAAATGGTGCATTAAGACTAATTGTATTTTCCTTCATACCAGGGAGCGTGACCTTTGAGAGCCGAGGTCAGCTCACTGCCATTGTTCTGACTGCCCCATGGCTGATGTGTTCTTTGATTGACAGCTCGTTAATGTCTAGCCACGCCCCCTTGAGCACGGCAGCCTATTCTCCACATTTCTCAGGAAAAAAGACCCTAAAAAGTCCTTCATAAGTTGTTGGATTGGTAGTTTTTCTTGCATTATGGAGGTCGTGGAGATCAGCAAAGATTTGTGTTGTATGGTTTTAATACTTGCCGTGTGACTTTTATAGATTTTATGGACATGCATATCATGATAACATGGATATCAGAGGTTTGTTAGCGTTCTGCAGACGGACTGGACGCCATGTTGAGGAGGACCATCATGCCGTGGTAAGAGAAACTCATACATGAGTGGAAAATCTGCTCATTTATATTTAATACAAGGACTAAAATCGCTCCCAAGAGGATTGTTAAAATGTATAATATTTTCACAACGTAATAAAATAATAATATATTGTATAAATATACTACATTATTTATGTATACATTTTTATGTATATATATTACATTTTGTTTATTTACACTAAAGAAATCATCATCATTTGGCACTTAAATCACATATAATATTATGTCACATAGCCACAAACATATATTATGTGTGTGTGTGTGTGTGTGTGTGTGTGTGTGCATGTGATTATGTGACATAATAATATGTGATTTAAATGCCAAATAAATATATATATATATATATATTTATATATTTACTTATTTATTATTATTTTGCTTTATATATATATATATATATATATATATATATATATGTGTGTGTGTGTGTGTGTGTGTATGCATGTGATTGTGACATAATAATATGTGATTTAAATGCCAAATAAATATATATATATATTTATATATTTACTTATTTATTATTATTTTGCTTTATATATATATATATATATATATATATATATATGTGTGTGTGTGTGTGTGTGTGTGTGCGTGTGATTATGTGACATAATAATGTGTTTTAAATGCCAAATAAATATATATATATTTATATATTTACTTATTTATTATTATTTTGCTTTATATATATATATATATATATATATATATATATATATATATATGTATGTGTGTGTGTGTGTTATTTTGTTATATCTTCATATAACGCATGCAAAATTTAAAATACAATATTAAAATGAATATTACAATTACAATTTAGCATATGTAAACAAAATCAAATCACCTATTACTAGTAGTTTTAAGATTATTTTGTAAATATACAGAATAAATGTAAATATATTTACATTTATATATTCATATTTACATTTAACGATCATCATTTGGTATTTAAATCATTTAGTAGTGGTCGTATGTATTATTTGTGTTACATGTGCCAAATTTGACGTTTTAGTAAATAATGACGAGTGGGTGTAAAGTTTTTAAATGGCTTGTTTTGGAGGTGGATCTACTTTTCTGTGTGGATGAATGTCATTTCCAGCATAACTTCAGTGCCGGTGGAGTTTACTCGGGGTGAACGGAGCACTAGACGCGTCACGTGAGCGAAAATGATGGTAATCGATGTAATGCATCGATGGAGCTTAGATTGTATTGAGCCAGGTGTGGACGGCTCAGTGGCAGTGAGGCGGTGCTGCTTGACCTCATGCGCTCAGTAGTTGTGTGTTTACCCTAGCGAGGTTCACACTGATCTAATGGAGGGACACAAGTTACGAAACAGCAGCGCTCGCTGTGGCAGTAACGTCTGGCCCCGCGGCAATGTTTACGCTCAGAGTGATTTTATTAAAACAGTATAGGTCAAAGCAACTGGGCCATTTCTGTTAGCCCCTCAGCTCAGCCACAAATACGGTTATTCCCGACGGGCTTGGAGCTTGACTGACTCAGAGAACAGGATGTTCTGGACTCGTTACAGAGGAGGAGGGGAATGACAGAGAGGGGGGGGGGAGAATAAAAAAAAAAACCTGCGGCTACTGCGAGCAGCGGCAGCAGAATGCCGGCCTGTTTGTTTTGAACAACTTTAAATGTGCTTTGATGCTTGAATGGCAACTCAAACATACAAGGCCAAACGCAGAGAGAGCGATCGCAGTGAGGGCGGAGCCAGAGGCGGAGCCACCCATCACGAGAACAAACACAGATTGGCTCTTTTGTTTTAAACAAGTGATACAGATTATATTCATGTTTTTGATTATTCTAGATAAACACAAAACCAAATCAAATCCAATAAAACCAAATCCAATAAAAAAAAGACAATTATATATAATATGATTCTGGTGCCCTCTTTTAAAAGCTTTTAATACTGTTTTAATCTTGTCTAACTGCTGTCGGTATCACCGGTACTGGTTTCATATCTCTCGGACATGCAACAATTCATTAACATCAATTATTAGGAATCTTTTTCCCGTGGTGTACCTCAAGGCTCCGTTCTGGGTCCGCTTCCGTTTCTAATCTATATGCTTCCTCTTGGTCAGATCATCCAGCGTCATGCTCTTAATTTCCATAGTTATGCTGATGATACACAAATTTATCTTAGCTTTAAGCCCAATGCTGTGTTTCCTCCGCCTTCCATCACTTCCTGTCTACAAAGTATGGATCGCTTAAAACGTCTTAAAACTGACAAAACAGAAATCCTGTTAGTCTCTCTAGGCCTCTCTTGTCTTTTCTCTACATGACTTCCACATTCATATTAATGGAGTTAATAGTATGAAAAAATTAAAATTATGTTTTGAACCCCATATCAGTTGTTTTTTGACTTGCGCAACATTGTCCGTATACGACCTTTGCTAAATCTCAAAGATGCCGAAACCGTTATCCATGCTTTTATAACCTCATGTCTGGACTATTGACTATTGTTTTGTGGCCCACTGCCTTACTATTATTATATAAACAATACATAAAAAGCATAAATAAAATAAAACAGTTATAAAAAATACAACATAACAGTTCCCAACTATGATTATTTGTATGTGTAAGTGTTATATTTATTCATGTTTTATTTGTTCTTTTTCACATATGGTGATTTTTTTTTTAACAGATCTGATTGTCGATTATTAATCACTGTAGACAAAAAACTAATAAGTGTTATTATTATTAATAATTTAGCTCTTTAAAATATGATGCCCATTATTTTTATGTTTAAGTGTCTGATAACTAAACTTAGTACCTAAAATAATCTGATAATTATTGTGTTATTTCTGCTTTTTGACATATGGTGATTGTTAATTATTGGAAAATATACATTTTTAAAAAATATATATATATTTAAAAAAGTTAAATATTTAAATTTCTGGTTGTTTGCCTCGCTTAATATTAATCAATATTATTACTAATAATATTTAAATTTATTTAAATATTATCGCTAATAAAATTAATAATAATAATTTAGTTTTCTTTTAATTATGATACAAATTATTAAGTGTCTGATAGCAGAAATGCAGAATCATTTGTAATTATTGTTTTATTTCAGCACGTAGTGATTACTAGAGCTAGATTTTACGAAGAAAAAATCGTTCTAAATGACGGTGATTCACGTGCATGTATTTACATGTTCACTTATTAACTTCTTTCATCTGAGATGAAATCAGTGAAATTAATGTCACTCACACAGTGTAAAACAAAACACTATTAATTCACAATCAGGCCAGAGATTAGCGAACGATTCAGTCATAAATCCCGATCCCGAATCCCTCTCCTCTCTTTTCCTCGTTTACGGCGTTCGGCGTGTAAGTGACGAGGCAGACCTGAACAGATTAGTCCGGTGGAGTATCCAAAAAGCACAGGTGCTATTTATTATTATTTTACTACTATTTTCTACATTTATATTCCTTCTTATGTTCATTCTTCAAATAAACATGAATGAACATCAGAAGGAATGTTGTTTCAAGACGTGATTCAAGTTCACCAACGTTAATCTACTAACTCCCCTGACCGCTTTGATGGACAAAATGGCAGATTCAGGGTTATGATTGGTCAGATCGCCTGTCAATCAAACTGCTGGTGAAGGTGAATTCATATGGAGAAAAATCACGGTTCAGATTTTAGCAAGAATCACGCAGCCTATTATTTTAATGTTTTTTTTAAGTGTTGGATCTGATATTTTAATTATTGTTATTATTAATTATTGTAAAAAAAAAAATTTTTTTTTTTAAAATGGCTCGTTTTTAAAATACTACACAGATTTTAATTTTTATTTTTTTTAAATGGTCTAATACCCAGTTGTTTTACTTCTGCATTTTGACAATCATAACTAAAGAATATTCAGACCTCGACAATATAATAACTTTAGAATTATGAATATTTACATTTTTTTAAAATCATAAGTAATCATTTGTATAATTTTATAAAGTTGAACTGTAAAAAAAAAAAAATCATAATTTTTTAAAAGTAGTTTGGCATTATAGTTTATAGCTTTTCCAAAGCGTTCTGTAATTTAAACATTAATGACTGCGTATGAAAACACCAAGGTAATTTAACGTTAACACATTCAGCCGCCCGCTAGATAACCAAATAAGTAAACATAAAAGTGTGAATATCAGCAAAACATTCCGGGTGAAAGCGATTATGGGTTTATCAGAGTATGTAAACAGTGTGAAACGAATGAGACGCGAGGGTAAAAACCTTACTAAGGCCGCTCAGGAGCCCTGCCAAGTCTGATCGCCGCTTGTTTTTGAGACGCGACCTCTTTCTCGGAGAGAGAGAGTTAGTTTTTTGGCCCCGGGTTTTGTTTTGATCCCTCTCTGCTTGTGTGTGCTGACAGGATCTATGAGGATTATGAGGGCTGTGTACTGTAGCAGAGGAAACCCTCCAGCCCTTTCTGTTGCTTCATATAAAGCAAACACAGGCCCACTCTTTCCAAGAAGGGACCTCGGATACGATTATCACATCCGAGTTCGGTTGCGAGCGAGTTAGGGTGCGTGTTCATACAGTAGTATCACAGATGTCCTGCTTCTCTTGCCTTTGTGCTTGTAATCTTTCTGCCGGTTGGTGGAGGCTCTGGGTTTCCTGTCACAAGCGATTAGGTTGACGGTAAACTTTGTTTGCACACAGGCTCGCCAGCACCCTCGCAGCCAAACACACGGGCTAAATCCTAATTGCTCCCCCCTTGTGTCTGAGAGCCGTCACATGTCTTTCAAAAGCATTTGTAACTCAGTAATGCCTTCGTTTTCCACTGGGGATTTGTAGATGATTAAGGGAAACAAAAGCAAATTCAAGATGTTGCCTTGTTGAAACTGAATCCGGGCGTCGTTTTGTGACGTTTCGGCCGTTTGAAACACTTTCAGTTCTCTTAGATTAGGATTAGATGTCTTTCATTGACGTTTCTGGACGTGAGTGAATTTTTGTGAGGTATAAAATATAAAGTTGCTGCGGCTGTTCTGAGCTCACAATGAAGTTATTTTATAATATAATAAATTAAATATTATTTTTATAAAGTTGATGTGGTCGTAATGAGGAAAAAGATTTGTTTGGTATTATATTTTGCGTTTTATAATATTATGGAATTACGATTTTATAGTTTTAGAAAGTTTATGTAACTGTTCTGAAGAAAAGGCTGACTTTTTTTGGCATACCATTTTATATTTTTTATAATATTATGTGTAAATTATATAAGTAATCATCTGTATAATTTTATAAAGCTGAACTGTAAAAAAAAAAAAAAATCATAATTTTTTAAAAGTAGTTTGGCATTATATTTTAGTACATTTTTGTAATATAATAATTTTTATATATTTTTGTATTTACTCAAAATAAATTATTTATTTATTAGCAGCATGTTGTAAAAAAATAAATAAATATAAACAAAAAAAAATTAATTCAAACTTCTGGTTCTTTGGCTCACTAATAATTATTATTTTAATAATATTTATTAAACATATTTTTATTAAGATCCTCCATGTTTAAGTTGCTTCGGACAAAATGTATTTTTGATAAATTATTTATTTAAAAAAAAATAGGATTAGCGGCATATTGCAAAATAGAAAAATGTAAATTTTAAAATATAAATAAATTTAAAAATACATAAAGTTAAAATTCAGGTACTTTGGCTCACAAATAATAATTATTATTTTTAATAATATTTTCTAAAATGTTTTTATTAAGATCCTCCACATGTTTAAGTTGCTTTGGACAAAATTTATTTTTTATACTTTATTTATTTATTTTTAAAACACAGGTTTAGCAGCATATTGTAAAAAATGTCATTTTTAAAATATAAATAAATTTAAAAATTAATGTATTTTGGCTCACTAATAATAATTATTATTTTTAATAATATTTTTAAAAAATGTTTTTTAAGATCCTCCATATGTTTAAGTTGCTTCAGACAAAAACATCAGTGATATGAGTAAATATGTGAGATCCACACATGTACGTAGTCTCTAATAAAACGTTTTGGCAAACCATTTTTTCTTCTTTATATCATTTTGTACGTCTTTATTTGTCAGCGATATGAAATCTTCCCCTTGTTTTCAAATGCAGTATTTAACCATATTTTGCATTGACCCACAATAAAAGTTGCATGAGTGCAAAAACTAAAGAATCCAAGAGAAGGAAAGCAGTGTCTGTCCAGACTAGATTCAACTTATCAAGCATTTATTGCACGACGGCTCCAGGAACTGATGTATATTTTAAAAGAGGCGTTACGGAGAAGAAGCCGTCCACGTCTGTAGACTTCAGGAGCTCAAGCGTGAAATCCACAGAAGGGGAATGGCGGATGGTTTGAACCTGATATCCCGGCAAACTCAATACTAATCCCAATCTCGCCGTCTAATGACTCTCTCCGGCAGGTTGAGTTGTCATCATCCCTTTATGCTTTGCTCAATACCATGACACCTTTTCCCTGCGTGCTCGCACACGTTCTCCGTCCTTGAGAACGGGTTCTTTAATAAAGGGGCCACACATTCATAATGGAGCTCTGAACTGAACCTGAAAGCGTTCGGGGCGCTAAAAGCCCTCAGCGTAACACTGGAAACCAAGCTGTGAGCCGCATCTTCTTTTCATGCCCTTGACAGAGAGACCGTGTCCTCCGTTAGCGCTCCGGCGGCCCCGATGAACTCTCATCGTGTTGCGCGCCACCCAATGTTTTTGGTACACTGCTCCCGTTACGAAACGTCTCCGCGGGTCAGACTGCAGAGGGGGAAATGCAGTTTTGTGCTCATGTTGACAGCTGCGTGAAGTATGTTTGTGCTCGAGGACCTCAGGAGGCTGTTAATCTGAATGGATTGGCTCTTAACAAGACCACTTGACCTACATTAGCACCAGGAGATTGGAAGATGCTGGAGTGCGCGGCGTTTTGAGACGCTGATGGTGTCGATTACGTTCGTGTTACTGGACACGCCCACTTTCTGTTCTCCGCCCACTTTATGCTAATGAAAAACGGCCAGTTTCAATCTGATTGGCTGATCTGTTTGTCTGGTTATTGTGTAGCAGGGTTTCCGCGGGCGAGCGTTAAAAGTCATTCAATGGATTTTGCGAAAATTAAATAGCATTAAAATTTTATTCCTACAAGCATTAAAAATTTTCAATAGTTTTAAATAGTTTCGATATTTTGCGCATCTGCACTGTTCATTTATTAGTGCAAGTGGATAATAATCGGCTATATAATGTACCGACGGTAACAGGAGAAATCGAAACGAATGAGCGCAGCGCACTCAAGAAACTCGGTTAATATACTGCGGTAAAATGTGGAGTTTTTATATTTATAACACATCATACAGTTAAGCAACATCACATGACCAAGAGTGCCGTCTTCCTGAATACTGTAACGATTGTAAACGCTACTGATTTCATGCAACAGTTAAATAAAGTTAAGTTACATACATTTCAAAAGGAAAATTGACTGTTTTTGTTCTGTTTCAGCAGCGAAAATGGTTCCAAATAAACAGCAGAACCACAGCGCTTCTCACTGCAACACTGATTCAGCGTTTTGAACGAATCGGTTGAGTCAATGATTCAATGACTCATTCATAAAGCTGGCTCATTCTTGAATGAATCGGCTGTTTTAACAAATCGGTTGAGTCAATGATTCAATGACTCATTCATAAAGCTGGCTCATTCTTGAATGAATCAGCCGTTTTAACAAATCGGTTGAGTCAATGATTCAATGACTCATTCATAAAGCTGGCTCATTCTTGAACGAATCGGCCGTTTTAACAAATCGGTTGAGTCAATGATTCAATGACTTATTCATAAAGCTGGCTCATTCTTGAACGAATCGGCCGTTTTAACAAATCGGTTGAGTCAATGATTCAATGACTCATTCATAAAGCTGGCTCATTCTTGAACGAATCGGCCGTTTTAACAAATCGGTTGAGTCAATGATTCAGTGACTCATTCATAAAGATGGCTCATTCTTGAACGAATCGGCCGTTTTAACAAATCGGTTGAGTCAATGATTCAATGACTCATTCATAAAGCTGGCTCATTCTTGAACGAATCGGCCGTTTTAACAAATCGGTTGAGTCAATGATTCAGTGACTCATTCATAAAGCTGGCTCATTCTTGAACGAATCGGCCGTTTTAACAAATCGGTTGAGTCGATGATTCAATGACTCATTCATAAAGCTGTCTCATTCTTGAATGAATCAGCCGTTTTAACAAATCGGTTGAGTCGATGATTCAATGACTCATTCATAAAGCTGGCTCATTCTTGAATGAATCAGCCGTTTTAACAAATCGGTTGAGTCAATGATTCAATGACTCATTCGTAAAGCTGGCTCATTCTTGAATGAATCAGCTGTTTTAACAAATCGGTTGAGTCAATGATTCAATGACTCATTCATAAAGCTGGCTCATTCTTGAATGAATCAGCCATTTTAACAAATTGGTTGAGTCAATGATTCAATGACTCATTCATAAAGCTGGCTCATTCTTGAACGAATCGGCCGTTTTAACGAATCATTTGAATGAATAACTCAACGACTCACTTATTAAGGTGGTCACTTGCCACCACCTACTGGCGGTTTAGTGTAATTTTCACCCCTACATTTCTTATATTTCAAATTTGTATTTTCAAAAAATATTTAAAACTATCCCATGACATTATTGGAATTTTTTATTGTAAATGATTTAATTTGATTGGTTATTATTGAATTGAATTTATTGATCATGATTTTAGATGAATCATACATTTAATAAGATTGGGGGGGGGGGTATATAAAGGTTAAAAAAAATCAGGGTAAATATCACAAATATGCATATTTAAATCTATCAAAGCTGCAATTTTCCAAAACAATAATATAGAGAATATTGCTTCAGAATAAATTTATATTTACATTTACATATATTTACAAAGCATTAAATTAGATTTGATGCAGAAACCCTCAGTTAAACACATGAAATTATATTTTCAAGTTGTCGTTGCATCCACTAGATGTTTCAAGACGTTTAACATTCCTATCGAAAAACAGTTGTCAGAAATGAAATGTTTTGCAACTTACATCTCGCCCCGTTAAAAACTAAAGTGTCGCATTGGAATTCTCATTAGTCTTCAGGGTTGTTAGGTTTTCACGACAAAACCCGCCCAATTGCTACTCAAAACTAGCCCAGTCGCGTTTCAGGCGTAAAAATCACACTCCAGAGAAAAAAAAACGCATTTTTGGCGAGGTTCCCCTGGTAAAAATTCGAATCCCAGGGGTTAAATATCATGTTATTTGTGGTCGCTTCAACCCGCAGACTTGAAGACAGTGTTAAAGTAGCCAAATTTCGTGGGAAAACAACAATGCTCGTTTTCCGAACACTAAGCCCCGCCTCCTTTCATTTGATTGGCCACAAAATATATTCACTCTTATTTGTGTGTCTAATATGTCAAAAATGCAAAACATTTCTTGTCTTGTCACATTCAGTTATGAATTACATTAATCACATCATATTAATCAAATAATAGCGCGTTTTCATTTCAAAACGGCGAAATTTCAAAGAAATATTGAGTAGCTTGCATCACTGGATATTACTGATTTCAATCATAAAACAGTCGTCAAATATTAAATATTTAGCTACTTAATCTCCATGTACTCTTTCGCTGCTGAAATGAAAGAGTCCTATTGTAATTCACACTCGTTTTCTGAGCCCCGCCTTCTTTGATTTGATTGGCCAGCTCACTCATCTGACAGTGACGAGTTAATAAAACTTAACTCTCTAACTTTCTCGCACCCCCTTGTGGTGGTCCCTTCATTAGTAAAGTAACAGCAAACAAACCACACGATTTGAAGGATCATTCCCATCTGGAGCACTAACGCTGCAGGACACGTTAAAGTTTAAACCTTTGGGTCAGAGGTTTGCTTCTAAATATGAGCACTAGTAATAGTGATTCCTGCCTTGGCAAACAACATTAATAATTCACGAAAATACAAGCTGCACATTTCTGCTGTTGAACCCTCCTGGCTTGTGTAAATGCACCACAGTAAACTAGGACTGCACCATTAATTGAAGTAAAACTGAAATCACGAAATGACTTATTGATGCACTTGTCAAACCGCAAAGGCTACGATTTAATGTAATAAAAACATGCGCGGCATGTTTCAGAGTGAAGTCTCTGTGTTCTTTTACGCACAAGCAGCTCATTAATGTTCTATTTTAATTGTTATACTTTAAAATAAAAATGTAATTATTTTTATTAAATTAATTTTTTCATTTTACAGTGAAATATTAATCATAATATATTTAATTTTGTCTAACATGCCTATCTTTATTTAGTAATAATATAATAATCATCAGAAAATAAAAATAATAATATTGTTGGTATTAATAATAATTAGTATTATCATTATTATATACTATTATACTATCTCTCTCTCTCTCTCTCTCTCTCTATATATATATATATATATATATATATATATCAGTTCTTTCTGGTTCTCGAATCTGATTGGCTGAGAGCCGTGCGATATTCTCTGAGTATCAGTACTGGTACCATTTCACCACTCGTATCACAACATTTGCGGCGACTGTCATGGCGTTCAAGCAAATCCGCGGTATTTTTTATAAATACTACTGTTGTTATGTCACGAAATGTAGTTTTAAGAGTTTTTTAGGCCAGAATGTAGTTTTTTAGACCTCAAATATGTGATTCATATATAAACATAAGCAGATTCAGTGCTCGAGTACCCGCTGAGAACAGTTTCATCTCGGCCAGTCCTTCGGGTATTTTCCGCTGGCTCTTATGTAGATAGTAGTTAAATGAGATATAATTCATTTGAGGTATATAAAATGGGCAATCTTTGCTCTTATTAATCTATTACTTGTTCCAAAGCAAAACTATTTAAGTTAAGAGGAAAAGTAAGTTTCATAACTTTATATTTAGGCTATATTTAACTTAAATCCTGTATTAGAGCGACGCTTTTGTATGCTGTATTTGGTATTGAGAAAAGGTGCATCAATATTATCAGTGAAAGTTAAATTATTAAATACTCTCTTTATGTTTGAGTAAGAACAAGCGAGTTGTTTTAGTTCTGTGGGAAATCCCCTTAACTTTTAAAAGGACAAAGATATCGCTTTTCTCGGCGGACATTTAAATTGATTTTTTATTATGAATTTAACCTGAAAAATGAATGCTATATCAGATGCAGGTAATACACTCTTTTAGTTGGTTTCTCTCTCATAATACCATAATAATCTTTAACATACAATAAGCTTCAATGAAGCGACTCTTCGTTACTAGTTCTAAGTAACGTTTTATAATTAGTAACGGAGGCTTGGGCTTGAATCTGTGTCAGAAGGAAGTAGTTCTGCGCAAAAAGAGTGTTTTAAAGACACGCCATTGTTATTTCTTATTTATTTACACTCTTATGCCGTCAAACTGTTGTATAAACGCAGTATCACACGAGTAGCTGTGTAATATGGCCATATCGAACGGCTACTCGTGTGATATTGCTCTTATATTATTGGTATTATCATAACTTTATGATTGTTATTATTTCATATTTGTGACCAAAACCAGTCGCACTGGTGTATTTGTAGCAACAGCCAACAATACATTATATGGGTTAAAATTATTGACTTTTCTTTTATGCCAAAAATCATTAAGATATTAAGTAAAGATCATGTTCCATGAAGATATTTTGTAAATTTCCTACCATAAATATATCAAAAATGTATTTTTGTAAGTAATATGCATTGCAAAGTACTTCATTTGAACAACTTTAAAGGTGATTTCAGATTCCAGATTTTCAAATAAACAAAAAAAATACATCAATGGAAAGATTATTGATTCAACTTTCAGATAATGTATGAATCTCAATTTCAAAAAATTGACACAAAAATTTGTGGTCCAAAGTCACATTTTATTTAGTAATAATAATAATAATTATTATTATTATTTCATCATCATTATTACCAAGAAATAATAACAATCACAAAGTTATAATAATTCTAATATTTTTATTATCTTGTAAAATTGATACATAAATCACAACATTTTGGGCCAAACCCTACAAACAAGCGAGTCCTGCAGTCCTACTGTAAACGCTGATGATCGACAGACACTGATGCTGCCATGGGATATTTACCCACAATCCTTAAGTTGCTCTAAATTTCTGTCTTTTTTCGCATTTCCTCCCTGACCCACTAATCACGGCACATTTGCACGGAGGCATAGACGGGAAGCGTAATTTGTCTGGAGCGAGCGAGCGGCTCCATCGCCGCTGAACTGTGTTTTTGAGGACGTCTGGCGGTCTGTGTTTTGGTACACGAGCGAGCGCAATTTTCCAGCGCAGAGTGTTTGTGGATGTTTCTTGCTTGGCTGGAGCTTGTGAGTAAAATTACCCAGCAGGCACGGCAGGACAGAGCGAGCGTAACAGAGAGAGAGAGAGAGCTACCGTGGGTGGCTGTCTCGCTGCCGTAAATATTACATAACGAAGATAAGTCTAGTTGGCAGGCTATAAATACAATTGTACACTGTGTACCGACATTGTGGAACAGCACAGACTGCGACAGCGGGACAGATTAGTTTGCAGTCAATTGGCCCGTTCCGCCCGGAAAAGGAAAAAAAACAAATGCAATCCTCTCCCAGGCAAATGTCTGTTGGCAGATGAGTTTCCCCCCTCTCGTTGGGTGTCTGGCTCGGCCTAAAAAAGGATGCGATGCGCAGTGATGCTGAGGAGGTCAGACATGTTTATCCAGAAAGAGCCCTGGGTCAGTCTGGCATGAGGAAGTCGAGTTATGCGCACGACGCCGAGATCTCGGCAGAGCTGCGCCCGCGAAATAGCTCTGATTCCAGCACCTGTCACTCCGCTCGCGTTCTTCATGTGAGAGCCGAGGGTTTGAAAACAAACGTCACCCCGGCTCCCCATTGAAATGAGTTGATGTTTCTGAACCAATGCTTGTGATGTGAAATCAAAACGGACCATGTTGGTTTTCTTAAAGGGGAACTATTATGCAAAATTCGTAGGCGTGTGTGTGTACAAATACAAATCCACCCTCTCCTTTTTTTTTTTTTAATCCCCATAAATCATAAGCGGAGTCTCAGAATAAGCCATTTGCACTTTCTATGCGATGTGATGTCACTTTGAACAGGCCCCGCCCATGTCTGCTAACAGACTCCGCCCTATTCGCTTAGCTCCTCCCTTATTAAAGCTACTATGCTGTATTTGGAGTGATTTTCTGTTTTTCTTTTGTTGTTTGGTTCATATTAACAGCATTTTCAGCAGTCGCTGCTGTCGCTTTAACGCTCAGATCTAATTTCTTTCCCCGCTGTTTACGACATAACTGACTGTGTTTGTGTGTGTATTTGACAGTTTAAGTGCAATAAGATGTGAAAAAGAAGTCTGACTTTCAGCGCTCCGTGTGCGTGTTTCGGATGTGTGTGTTTTTGGCAGAGTATCCGATGCTCCGCTCTTTTCTGGAAAGGGGGCAGGGAGCAGCAGCTCATTTGCGTTTAAAGACGCGTGCACATTTTTCCTTCCACTCAAAAATGAGCATTTACAACAAGCTTTAATAAATGATCTGTGGGGGATTTCGAGCCGAGACTGATATTACATCTTGTAAACATTTGCATAATTTTGCATATCAAGGTATGCTTTATTATTAATGCTCATTTTGGTTGCAGCAAATCACAATTAAATGGAATTATTTGATGAAAAACAGTGTTATTTGAGCTGTAAAGTTGACGAGGTGTATTTTCTGTTTTTTTTCTGTATTCTCCTTTTTTTTTAATCCCCATAAATCATAAGCGGAGTCTCAGAATAAGCCATTTGCACTTTCTATGCGATGTGATGTCACTTTGAACAGGCCCCGCCCATGACTGCTCACAGACTCCACCCTATTCGCTTAGCTCCTCCCTTATTAAAGCTACTATGCTGTATTTGGAGTGATTTTCTGTTTTTCTTTTGTTGTTTGGTTCGTATTAACAGCATTTTCAGCAGTCGCTGCTGTCACTTTAACACACTTTCTTTCCCCGCTGTTTACGACATAACTGACTGTGTTTGTGTGTGTATTTGACAGTTTAAGTGCAATAAGATGTGAAAAAGAAGTCTGACTTTCAGCGTTCCGTGTGCGTGCTTCGGATGTGTGTGTTTTTGGCAGAGTATCCGATGCTCCGCTCTTTTCTGGAAAGGGGGCAGGGAGCAGCAGCTCATTTGCGTTTAAAGACGCGTGCACATTTTTCCTTCCACTCAAAAATGAGCATTTACAACAAGCTTTAGTAAATGATCTGTGGGGGATTTCGAGCTGAGACTGATATTACATCTTGTAAACATTTGCATAATTTTGCATATCAAGGTATGCTTTATTATTAATGCTCATTTTGGTTGCAGCAAATCAAAATTAAATGGAATTATTTGATGAAAAACAGTGTTATTTGAGCTGTAAAGTTGTATTTTCTGTTGCATTTCATTGCAAGCGTATTTTCGTGCACGTGTTTTCACTTTATTTCACATTGAGAATGACCCGATTTCCTCTGCAACCACTGCTCTACTGTCATCACGGGTTGCAGCTGGAGTTTTGTGAGCTATATGTAATATTTTCAAAACTGCAAAAAAGTGACAGATAGTCCCGTCCAAAGCGTTTTTGCGATGCTCAAACGGTGTTGGTAGCGTCACAGAGAGACGCAGAGCTCGTCTTACAGTCTCTACAAATGAAACTGAGATCAGAGAAAGTGTTTTAGCATCTAATAAATCACATTTGATCATTTTTAAATCTTGTATTCAAAGCTGCGGTCGGGTCTTTGTCGGCTCGTGTTCTGTATTTTTCATCAAGGTTTCGAGTTTGCACAGGCTCATGGGGACAAAAGCTGTTCCTCTGTAAACTTTTGAATAACACACACATAATGTGAGAGATTTGATTTGATTTTCGCTGGTAATCCTCTCTGCAGGACTCGCCAGTGTGCCATCAACATCTCTGTAATCTCACTCGAGCTGATCTCTGAAGTGATGGTGCAGTGATCGCGCACACACACACACACACACACACACACTCGGGCAGAGTGAATGTGACAGCACACACAGTTTGTCATAGCGGGACTCTGCTGCCTCCAGTCTAATTGTCCCTCGACGTGGGTCCACTCAGGCGCTGACAGGCTCAATAGAGCGTCTTGACCTGTTCGCCGTTTCGCCCCATGTAGGAGCAAATCATTTGTGTACATAACAGACAGTTGTGAAGAATCTGCCACCTGTCACTGTGTGTGTGTGTGTGTGAGTCTGTGTTTTGGTAACCTTACGGTGTTAAGCGTGAAATTTCTCTGTATGGCCTCAGAAAAACACGTTGTAGTAGGAAACATTTTTCTTTTCTTTTTTTTTTTGGGTTGGACTTCTGTTTTTTGTTTTTTTTTATTATTCATTTTAATGAATAAATTTTAATTCAAAAGTAATTTTATGTGTGGATATTTTGACATGTAAATAAATCTTTTTTATTGATTGATTGATTGATTCATTTATTCATTTATTCATTATTTACTATGCACAAATTAAATACAATTTTTAATTCGGTTAGATTTTATATACCATTGTTCTACACTTAAAATTGAAATAAATATTTTTTTAGGTTTAAATGTAGACATTAATAGTACCATATAGCATATAATATTTAATACACAATAACATGTGTATATATATATAAAACCCTAACCCTATATATATATAACCCTATATATATATATATATATATATATATATATATATATAACCCTAACCCTATATATATATAACCCTATATATATATAACCCTATATATATATATATATATATATATATATATATATATATATAACCCTAACCATATATATATATATATATATAACCCTATATATATATATAACCCTAACCCTATATATATATATAACCCTATATATATATATATATATATATATATATATATATATATATATATATAAACCTAACCCTATATATGTATAACCCTAACCCTATATATATATATATATATGGGGTACTATTAATATATATAATGTGTGTCTATATATATATATATATATATAGTATGTATGATAAGGTTATGTAATGTACTTGGCTTATATACATAATAATACATCATTCACACAAATTCAAATTCAGCTCTATCATATCTACAAAATCTTATTTTACCACAGTAAATAATTTAGACTTGTCTTGTCATTTGTAGAAATGTGTGTACATATAAAAAATTATCTTTTAAAATACATATTGTTGTTACAGCAACGAATCAAATGGAATTATTTGGTGAAAAATGGTGTCGAGGCGTTTTAGACTGATTTTAAATTCGTACATGTGTTTTCTGTCTAAATTCAGCATGAGTTCGGCTCTATTTCCTTCCCCTCGTAATCTTTTATCAAAATAACTCTCTCCGCCTCTGAAATTACTTTGGGTTTCGGATGACATCACAAATCCCTCTTACCCGGATCCGTTCTGATATCTAACGGCCCTTCTTCGTGATCCAATTAATTACTCTGGATAAAATCGAGCCCTGCGTTCGTTTCATTGAAAATATCCCGTTGCGAGTCATTAAAGTACAGTGACTTGCAAACAGTGTTTTATATTGACATGAAACGCTCCCATCAGGATGTGTATAAACGGACCTCGTGTGCACAAGGTTACATTCAGTGACCCTCATTGGCTTACGAGGGTTTTCCTCACCTGATTGACATTAACCAGGTACACTGAAGCTCCCCGCTCGACTGTAAACAGCTCTGAATCCTCATTTCCTGATCCGTTTGCTAAATTAAACCGCCACGTCACGTCACCATCTTAAAATACGACCTTAAGTGTTTGCCCACACCTGAACACAGGTCAACAAATCGTCGCCCTTATTATTTTTTGTGGTTTCTCGTCTAGCTGAAATGGGGTTAAACATAATCCCCTTTGCGTTTCCCAACATTACAACATAATCCATCCGCCGGTGCTCGCATTCTATCACCTACTCGCCGCCACCTTCCTTAAATTCAGATTATGTGCCGCTAAATGAATGTGAATGCATCCTAAATCAGATCGGGAGCAGAGACGAAGAATCCCGCTTTGATGAGGACTCGACACCTCAGAGATCGCGGCGCTGGGAGAGCGGGATTAGTACAGGCAGAGGAGGTGAGCGGATGTAGGTCAGGATGTTCCCAACGCACACACCGCCGACTTTAACCCCTCCGGTGCCGCTTCAGCAGTGGTCAGTTCATGAATCCTCCCCTCGTATGCTGAACACATTTCACTGGTGTTTCTGATGTACAGGAGGATGTTTAGGGAAACTGCATTCACTGACAAACAAACAGTTTTAATTCGTTTTATTGGAAGATCATGAGAGAAATGCTTACAGTGTATGAGAACTGACAAAGAACAACAGCGTTAGAAACCAAACCAGATACAGGTGAAACCAATGAGTAGCTATGGAAACAAATGAGGACATAATCAGTAACCAAGGAAACCAGAGCAGGGAAACAGAATGAGTCAACAGAATTGAACATAAACCTGACGACATTGTAGTTTTATTCATATTTTGAATTTGCTTTTATTTTTATATTTTTAGTTTTAATGTTAATTATGATTTATTTCATCATTATTACATTATTTGTGTGTTTTTTTTTTACTATTTTTTTTTATTTCTAGTTAGAGCTTCATATTTAAACTTAGTTTATTGCCATGGCAACATTTGTAATTTTCATTCAGTTGAGGTTTTTATTTTTGTTTTATTTTGGCTTTGTTTCAGTTAACAGAAATTATTTTAATAGTTTTAGTTAATGATAATAAAAAACTGATAGTAAATTTCAATAACAAAGAACAACGACAAAGAAACGGCGAGTAAATCATTATTATAAATTTTGAAGCAGAAAGACTGAAATAGTATTTTCTTGTAAACATATTCCACTAATATTTATTTCTGTGGTGTAGTTTTCTGGTTACATTATATTATAAGGAACATTTCAATTTGAGTCAACTTTTAAACAATTAAACAATAAATTAATAATTGCAGTGAGGCTTGTTGGCACATTTAGAAAAGTCTATACCATTTGAATATTAATGGACATACACTAATGAAATTAATACCTTTATTCAGCAAGGATGCGTTAAATTGATTAAAAGAACACATTTACAATATTAAAAAATATTCTATTTAAAATAAATGCTGTACTTTTTAACTTTATATTCATCGAAGAATCCTGAAAAGCAAAATGTATCTCAGTTTGCACAGAAATATGACAGTTTTCAACACTGATAATAATCATAAATGTTTCTTGAGCAGCAAATCATCATATCAGAATGATTTCTCAAGGATCATGTGACTCTGAAGACTGGAGTAATGATGCTGAAAATTCAGCTTTGATCACTGGATATAAATTATATTTTACTATATATTCACATAGAAAACAGATGATTGAAATAGTAATAATATTTCACTATTTTTACTGTATTCTGTCTATCAAATAAAAGCAGCCGTGGTGAGCACGAGAGATTTCCTTCAACAACGCGAGCCCCAGTTAAGTGTACTTAAGTGACATTAATAAGTTTGATTGTTTATTTTTGTTTAGATTAGCTGCTGTGTCGAATCACAGCTTCATGTCCTGAAGCAAAACCCCTTTCAGATTCAGTAAGTGGTAAAGCTAGTAATCCATTCCAAACATGGCTGTAGTCTTCAGTCTATTGAACTTGAATTAATTAAAGGCTTTTAATTCCTTTGGCTCAAGCGGACGCTAATGGAGGCCGTGTTCTGTTTCCATCGACAGCATTCCTCTGATCTATCAATGCGTTCACTTTAGACGATTGACTGATTCCATCCGGGTTCGCGGCACCTCGTGTTTTTGTGTCTAAACACAACGACACGCAACGCAAACAAACACACACTGTTCGCCAGACATTAGCAGGACTTTAATCGTTCGGCCTACATGCTGCCGAACTGCAGCTCCACTGAAGTGTGTTCAGGCCACAGTCAGATGTGTTTCAGACATTCATCTTCTGCAGTGTCATGAGATTCTTCAATACACAGGCTACATTCAAAACTATGCAAGTTTGTTGTAATGAAATAAAAGGTAATTCAATTCTGACTTTATATCTCGCATTTCTGACTTTATATCTCGCAATTCTGACTTTATATCTCACAATTCTGACTTTATATCTCGCAATTCTGACTTTATAACTCGCAATTCTGACTTTATATCTCGCAATTCTGACTTTATAACTCGCAATTCTGACTTTATATCTCGCAATTCTGACTTTATATCTCACAATTCTGACTTTATAACTCGCAATTCTGACTTTATATCTCGCAATTCTGACTTTATATCTCGCAATTCTGACTTTATATCTCGCAATTCTGACTTTATAACTCGTAATTCTGACTTTATATCTCGCAATTCGGACTTTATATCTCGCAATTCGGACTTTATATCTCGCAATTCGGACTATATCTCACAATTCTGACTTTATATCTCACAATTCTGACTTTATATCTCACAATTCTGACTTTATATCTCGCAATTCTGACTTTATATCTCGCAATTCTGACTTTATATCTCGCAATTCTGACTTTATATCTCGCAATTCGGACTTTATATCTCACAATTCTGACTATATCTCACAATTCTGACTTTATATCTCACAATTCTGACTTTATATCTCGCAATTCTGACTTTATATCTCGCAATTCTGACTTTTATATCTCGCAATTCTGACTTTATATCTCGCAATTCTGACTTTATATCTCGCAATTCTGACTATATCTCACAATTCTGACTTTATATCTCACAATTCTGACTTTATATCTCGCAATTCTGACTTTATATCTCGCAATTCTGACTTTATATCTCACAATTCTGACTTTATATCTCGCAATTCTGACTTTATATCTCGCAATTCGGACTTTATATCTCGCAATTCTGACTTTATATCTCACAATTCTGACTTTATATCTCGCAATTCTGACTTTATATCTCACAATTCTGACTTTATATCTCACAATTCTGACTATTTATCTCACAATTCTGACTTTATATCTCACAATTCTGACTATTTATCTCACAATTCTGACTTTATATCTCACAATTCTGACTTTATATCTCACAATTCTGACTATTTATCTCACAATTCTGACTTTATATCTCGCAATTCGGACTTTATAACTCGCAATTCGGACTTTATATCTCACAATTGCAATTCGGACTTTATAACTCGCAATTCTGACTTTATAACTCGCAATTTTGACTTTATATCTCGCAATTCGGACTTTATATCTCACAATTCTGACTTTATATCTCGCAATTCGGACTTTATATCTCGCAATTCGGACTTTATATCTCACAATTGCAATTCGGACTTTATAACTCGCAATTCTGACTTTATAACTCGCAATTCTGACTTTATATCTCGCAATTCGGACTTTATATCTCGCAATTCGGACTTTATATCTTGCAATTCGGACTTTATATCTCGCAATTCTGACTTTATATCTCGCAATTCGGACTTTATATCTCGCAATTCGGACTTTATATCTCGCAATTCGGACTTTATATCTTGCAATTCGGACTTTATATCTCGCAATTATGACTTTATATCTCATAATTCTGACTTTATATCTCACAATTCTGACTTTATATCTCGCAATTCGGACTTTATATCTCGCAATTCGGACTTTATATCTCACAATTGCAATTCGGACTTTATAACTCGCAATTCTGACTTTATAACTCGCAATTCTGACTTTATATCTCGCAATTCGGACTTTATATCTCGCAATTCTGACTTTATATCTCGCAATTCGGACTTTATATCTCGCAATTCGGACTTTATATCTCACAATTGCAATTCGGACTTTATATCTCGCAATTCTGAGAAAAAGTCAGATGTGAGGAAAAACAGTCAAAATTACCTTTTTATTTTTTAATTTAGTGGCGAAAACAAGCTTCCATAGAAAACATACTTTGATCACTATAAAATAATGAAATAACCTGTTCAACATGAAAGTGATAGACAATTCTTTAAAGTCCCCCTGTGGTGAAAATCAACTTTTTAATGTTGTTTATGTGTCTGTGATGTTTTTAATATGCTTTAAGACAAACCATGTGCAAATTCAAAAGATCATTTTTATAATCAAAGATGAGTTTTAAGGGACAAAATGATTGTCAAAGACATTTCTCCTAGACATCAAGGGTTCTTTAACCCTCTACGGTACGAATTATGAAATCAATTTTTATATATTTAAGGCTAAAATCATTTTCCAAAAGTAATTTTCTTAACTTTTTTTTTTTAGGGTTTCGTCATTTATGACTGACATTGTCCTATTAGGAAGAATTATTTTTGGCAAGTTGTGTAAAGCAGCACACACACATTCAAATGCAATTTTACTGTGAAGAGGTAAAAATCAGGAATCATTCCTGTCTGGAACACAAACACTTCAACACTTCAATCTCAGCGGTGTCCATTATTAGTCATGTGAAGAGTGTGTTTTCTGTTATATAATTGTTTTGCTGTTGTTGCTGCATGTTTTAGCCTAAAATGATCTGTTGGAGTTGTGCTCAGGATGGCCTGCAGTTACACATATTGACCTGTAGAGGGAGAACATCATCATCATCAGCCTCTGCCTGACTGGATTTACATGACTGTGTGTGTGTGTGTGTGTGTGTGTGTGTGTGTGTGTGTGTGTGTTATATTGAGTTATTAATAAAATTGTTTTAATTGCTATTTATAAATATACTTGAAATTATAAAAATATAACAAAAAAAGAAAAACAAAATAATAAATAAAAATGCCGGTATATATAAGCTGAATCAAAGGCTCTCCAAAAGCTAGTATGTCTTCAGCTATCTCAGACACAGACAGAGACCTTAAAGTGTTGCTTTTACTTTTTTTTTAGAGGTAAAATGGACTGATTTGTTGTTTTTTGCTTTAGGCAGTTTTTACCCATAATTCCAGTCTCATCATCTGATGTGGTTCTACTTAAACAGAGGAAACCCTGAGGCTGAATATCACAGCATCCATTCACTGACACAACTGTACAACTGTGTGTGTGTGTGTGTGTGTGTGTGTGTGTGTGTGAATGTGAGTGTGTGTCTGAGTAAGTGAGAGACTGCGTGTGTGTGTGTGGGTATTCCCTACGCTATGGGGACCAAATGTCCCCACAATGTAAGTAAAACCAGTAAATCTTGACATTGTGGGGACATTTTTTTGGTCCCCATGAGGAAACAAGCTTATAAATCATACAGAATGATCTTTTTTGAAAATGTAAAATAGCAGAACATTTAGTGTGATGGGTAGGTTTAGGGGTAGGGGTAGTGTAGGGGGACAGAATGTACAGTTTGTACAGTAGAAAAACCATTACGCCTATGGAATGTCCCCATAAACCATGAAAACACAACGTGTGAGTGTGTGTGTGTGTGAGAGAGAGAGAGAGAGTGTGAGTGTGTGAGAGAGAGAGCGTGAGTGTGTGTGAGAGAGCACGAGAGTGACAGAGTGTGTGTGCGTGTGTGTGTGTGTGCGCGTGTGAGAGAGAGTGTGAGTGTGTGTGTGCGCATTTTTGTGACATATCAGGACACAAATGTGTATAATGTCATGGGTATGACACTGGTATTACAACTTCAAGGTGAAATATGAGGACATTTCATATGTCCCCACTTTTCAAACAGCTTTAAAAACATACTAAACAAGG